>JBBIGA010099589.1:0-11000 GCA_037576975.1 Alestes dentex | reverse complement strand
GAGAGAGAGAGAGAGAGAGAGAGAGAGAGAGAGAGAGAGAGAGAGAGAGAGAGAAAGAGAGAGAGAGAGAGAGAGACTGGTGCTCTGCCTCTGTGTTCTTAAACGACCTGACCAGCAGTTCTGTCTGAAACAAAGCGTTCTTATTGTTCAGTCCCAGTCTGCGATCACACTCTCCACATCTGCTGAGGCTCCAGGTGTGTGTGTGTTTGGGGGGGGGTGAGGCCACTCCTCTTCCATCCTTACTGTCTCACATCTCGCCTTGTTTCTGCTCCCACACACACAGACACATTCACACATACACACACAGCATTGTTTTGCTTCCCAGAGCCAAAGGCACGCCGTTTCAGCGGCTCAGCTCAAGCTGCACCACACACAACACAGACGGAGTGTGTGTGTGAGAGGGAGCATGTGTGTGTGTGTGTGTGTGTGTGTGTGTGTGTGTGTGTGTGTGTGTGTGAGTGAAAAACCTGGGCTGCAAAATTCATTAAGGCCGTTAGATAAGAACGAGCTGGACGGATTCTGACACACGCGCAGATGACCAATGGAAGCCTGAGATCCACACCAGCAGCTCCACCTACTGAACCACGACCAGCCCTGTGCGTAAACATGCAGCTTAATGCAGCGCCAGAACGCTGGAATAGCATCTTGCACACACAGGGCAGGGGTATGCATGCACACACACACACAAACACACACACACGCGCGCGCGCGCAGCCCTGATGTTTACGCCGTTGGCCTGGTGCTGCTCGCCTCACCTTGCTTGACACACTTGAGCCTGAACGGGTCCTTGCAGTGCTTGATAACGGCCAGCACGTCCCGGGTGGTGAGCCCAGCCACCGGCGTCTCGTTGACCTCCAGTAGAAGCTCGTCCTGGGCCAGCTTGCCGCTCTGGAGGGCCACCTTGCCCTGCCTCACCTCCCCGAAAAAGGGGAAGTTGCCGTTCTCGGCGCCTCCTCTCAGCTCGAACCCCAGCTCGCCCTCCTTGTTCCTGGTGAGCACCGCTTCGTGGACCTTGTTCGTCCAGTGGTTCTTCTTCTTCAGGCTCTTGGACATCTCTGACCAACCGGGGCTTAGCCTACCAACGTGTGTTTGCCGGCTGGCCCTTCATACCTGCCTGCTTGCCTCCGACCTGGCTGCCTCCTGCCTCCTGCCTCCTGCCTCCTGCCTCTCCTCTCCAGGACCGGAGCGCATGCAGCTGCAGCGCGTTCACCCAGAACTGCAGCGCGTTTGGCTTTTTTCCCCACCCGCATTCCGGCATGTCCCGCCTCTTGCGCCACGATTGGCTGTAGTATCCCAGTTCTTACGCTCCCATTGGCTAGGAGGGTCTCCGCTCCTGTGCGGCGATTGGCTGTTTATAATAGCCCCGTTCAGCCTATTAACACTCTACGTTTGATGTAATTTATACATTTATGTAGTCCTAAACAAACAACTTACACCAAAACTGCCACTGTAAATACTATCTGCACATTCTCTATTCTGCTGCTGCTATTATTTGCACTAGTATTATTATTATTGTTGTTGTTGTTGTTGTTGTTGTTGTAGTTGTTGTTATTATTGCTATTGTTATTGTTATTGTTTTTCTCTATTCTGCATTTTTGCACACCCATCGACCTTGCTGCTAGAGGACATTATCTGTCTTAAGACTGTATTCATTCAGTTCATTCATTGTATTCATTTAGTCGACTGCACTAAATGTTGTCTTGTTCTGTTGTTTGGGTTTTTCTTGCACTCTCTCTCTCTCTCTTGCTCTCCTTGCACTCTGTGTATTCTTACGTTTAACCTTAATTAATCCTAAACAAACAACTTACACAACTGTAAATATGATCTATTATATACTTCACAGTGTCTGTCCTACTGCTAGTATTATTTGCACAGTCATTGCTTGTTGCTGTCTACCACTATTCTGCATTTTTAGACAATTCCTAACAATTCCAGAATAGAGTGTCTGTCATAAAACTGTATTCATTCAAACGTCGACTGCACTAAATGGTATCTTGTGCTGACAATCAGCAGTAAACTTGATTTGACTTCAGGGTTGTGCCATTTTTTAAACATATATATCATGAACAGTAATTTAAACAATTCTTCCTCGGAAAAAAGTAATAAATATTTAAATATTATTTAAAAAATATATGTTAAATATTTTTGCAAGGCTAACATGGACCACAGCCTGTGAGAACCACCAGCCAATCGTGGAGCAGAGGGGCGGGGCTTGTCGGAATACGGGTGGGGAGGGACAACGCAGGCAGCGGAGGAGCAGACAGACAGATTCACACACACGCACGCACACACACACGCGCACACACAGATGACTGGCGAGTGACCCGGATGTGATGTGTGCAAGAGGAGGCATGAAGTAAAGCAAGAATGAAAACGTGGTTCAGGAGGTTCAGTCTGATTCCACTGCCCTGATTTACTGACCGCGCTGTTTTAAAGGACACTCGGGCTGGACGTTTGCAGGATGTTTCTAGAGCACGTTTATGGGCCTCACTGACCACAGAGAAGCAGGGCCAGCCTTTAAACCCTCTGACACTCATCTGAAGCGAAGAAAACAAGTGATTCCTTTGTTGTCATTACTATTTCATATCCATACAGCAGTGACACGAGTCTGTGAGGACGTTTCATTCAATATTAAAGAGGCTGGAAACATTTACTGTGAATGAGAAAACACTCTCAGGCCTCTCCAGTCATAATCCTGAGCGGATGCCCCACTTCTTTTCTTCCAAAGGCCTTTTAATCAACCTTTGTTTTAGCCTGCCATGCTCAGACATTTGGTCATTTGTGTGACCAAACATTATTCCGCCGTTTCTCTTCTCACCCAATACGATGCAGGCAAATGTGATGTGACCCAGGACTATTTAAGGTTGAATGTAATTAGATTTGGCAGATAATATGCAGATTATAGGGTAATGTGCCTTACTAAAGTGGATACTGCTTTAATCTGGAATTGTCTGGATTAGGATTACGGGGATCGCACTCCAGGTCCTGCGGTTACAGTTACAGCAGGCCTAAACACAATTATACCGGACGCTGTTACGGCCTTAAATCCTTATCATGGTCATCCGAGCCCGCTGTTCGGCGGTCATGTTTCTTATTCATAGATGTCTTTATGAACGAGGATTATAGTGCAGTTGCAAAACGTTGATTCTAACCATGTTTTTTTCTCCAAATCCGCGTCCACATCATTCAATCTGACGCAGAGCCTCGCGTCCGAAAGTACGTAGATACCACCGTGTCCATCTTTTTTTTTTTGTCAAATCAAGGATTAATAGAGAGTTTGGTCCCCTTTTGATACAGTAACAGCCTCCGCTGTTCTGTGAGGGCTTCCCTAGATGTGGAGATTTAGTGCAGCCACAAGAGCATTAGTGAGGTCAGGTACTGATAATGGATGACTAGTTCCAGGTCATAAATGCTGCTCCAACTCCTCCCAAAGGTGTTGCAAAGAGAATGCAGCTCCACTTCTTCACAGCCCAGTGCTGGGGGGCTTTGTATCCCTCTATTCGGCATTCGGCATGGTCAGCCTAAGCTCATGTCCAGGTGCTCCAGAGCGTCTAGTCCTATTGGCAGTGTTTTTCTATGGAGATTATACAAGCTAGGTGTGTGCGTGCAATTTACCTGTCTCAGCATCTTTAATGAGCTCATTAGAAGGGGGTTCTGAATGTTTCTGGAGATGTTTTTCCACTATTTAAAATCTTTGGTAGCAGAAAACTGGAATTGTGCTATTGTGTCTCAGGGTGCGCTCATGTCTGGTACACCCCTCGACTCCGCCCTATAGCTAGTGCTAAAGTGCTTGCACTCTTTGCAGTAAACTTAAACAGAACTAACTATGTTTTCTATTTCCCTCCGATCCCTTTCGATTCAGTACAGTTTTTATTTATATGCAACCAATGTTGTCACAAAGCAGCTCTACAGAGTCCAGGTCTGAGCCCCTAGTGAGCAAGCGAAGGGCGACAGAGACGAGGAAAAATTCCCCAAAGCTGGAGGAGGAAACCTCGATAGGAATCAAGACTCAAAAGGGGAACCCATTCTTCTCTGGTCAACCTAGAGAGAGAGAAGGAGAGTGTCTATTGGGAAAACTAGCAATACAAGGCCTTAGTGTGCAGCTTAGTCACTGCTGGACAGACTGGCCATCCACGGCTAAAAGAGTTGGTACAGTTCTTCAGCCGATCTTCTCCACGGGGAACTGCTGCCCATCTGTCTGGCACAACTGACCAGCATTGGGGCTCGAGGTCACCACCTCATCCTGAATCTGCCATCGCTGGGGTCCCTCGCCTGGTTCGTCTGTTGGACGGCCCGTGTGCTCCTCCCCCATTCAAGGGCAACTGCTGTTCCACGGAGATTGTTGTTCCTCTAACCCAGGGGTGTCCAAACTTTTTGCAAAGAGGGCCAAATTTGATAAAGTGAAGATGCCCGGGGGCCAAAAGTTCCTTCTGAAATTTTTTTAAACCACAAAAGTTACATGAAAATGCACACTGTTCTAAAACAATTTTCATTGTCACAATTACCTTTATTTTTCAAACGGCAATTTCAGATAAGACACTCAGGAAGACGTGAACAACTTTAAAAACACAACTCTTTCATATCTGGAGAGTCAGATAACATTGAACAAACTGTATAGAATACCTTACATTTCTATGCGTTTGATAAATATCTTTGCCTCGTGAACATTTTAAACAGGAGTTATATGTAATGCAAAGTGAATTTGGCTCTTGTCTTTTACAAAATCTTTCACAAAGCAATAGTTTGTGTCACATTTACAGGTACATAAGTTATAACCAAATCTTATTCAAGAGTTTAATAAAATAAGTGCCATAAGACCAAGTTCGTTAGTGTGTTTTAGGCTTTTCACTGTTAATGGTAACAGATGTTACCGTTCAAAACACTCGATTTCGGCTTGATCAAGGAACAGATAACCTGCTGACACTAATTCTTTGCAGTCGCAGAAATGAGTGGAGGGTTTGCGGCACGGATGCAGAGCCAGATAGCATTAGAATGGAGCTGAAAGGAGGAATTACATTTTTAAAGTTTTATGATTTATTTATTCTGACAGAGTTAGTGAGCCATAAATAACACATAAGACCGAAGCTGCGGGTCGTGATTGGCCCGCGGGCCGGACTTTGGACAGGCCTGCTCTAACTGTTCCTCCTCCCACAGACTCCGACAAAAGCTACCACTACTGACTCTTAACTATTAGCCATAGACAGCCAATCTGTTCTGCGGCGATTAAGCTTGTATATAAATGCCTTCTATTATTAGTTGCTTCCATTGAGACTCTAGTTTTACTCTTTGTGTCGACAAGAGCAGGACGGGTTCACCATTCGAGTCTTGGTTCCTCCCGAGGTTTCGTCAACCAGCATTAAGGAGTTTTTCCTCATCTCTGTGGGCTTTGACTCGCTAGGGGCTCGAATTCTGTAAAGCTGCTATGTGACAACATTAACTGTAAAAAGTGCTATATCAGTAACATTGAATGGAGCTGAATACGGGCCATCAGTGCAGTACCAAAGTGTCCAGTTTGTGAGTTTTAGTGCCTCTTCAAGACTAATACTAACAGGACCAAACAGTATTCGGGTGCCATTATGAGTGTATGAGCATAGAAACTCACACCATCCCAGTACAGGGATGTTTTGGTTGGTAAGATGCTGTAGTTAATGCATATGTTTGCTATGAACGGTTCACTTATGCATCAGATGGAAAGTGAACTAGAAGTCACATAAGGTCCAGTTTGGTTTAGATCCTAGTTTTAATTATACACTGGAAAAATGTCCATAGTGTATTTCTTCATTCTTTTTTTTATCAGTTTACTTCTCTAGGATGTATAAGCATCAAACCGAACCTCTTTATAATTCAAATACAAATCACTGAGCCAGTCCAAAGAACTAAATTATAACAAAGATTTTGACAAGAAACATCCGGCTGTTCCAGCACAGATCACCTCCAGTAAGGGCTGAACTGTAACCAGGCATGTTTATGGGGCTGAGAATTGGGAAAACGCAGAAGCAGGTACAAATAGCTTAACAAAGCCTGCTGTGAGACACAATGCAAGACGTCCACCGAAAACACTTCTTACACCGATATGTAGTCATTATGTGATTACACAGTTATTAGCAAAACCGATGGCAATACACCCACCGGATCATTACTGAAGCTTACCGCTATCATGTTGAACTTCAGTATTACAATTTCCCATAGGGCAACATCCTCAAGTACGTCTACTCTATCTGCACAGGGCCACGTCCTGTATATATTACTCGCGACAAAACGCCTTCAAACGCTAGGCGTCTTCTCATATCCCTCAGAATCATCACTTTCATCTTCCCGCTGCTAATCACTGAACATAAAAATCAAGCGATGCTTCTGCAAAAGTAAATGTAATTATGACGTTTTATTACCTCTTGACTTACGAAGCATCTTCATATTGTTGTGATTGGCTTTTTATTCTTTTTCTGGCGCTTGTCAAGCCACTACAGTGAAAAAGAACCTGAAAATAACGACCTGCCTGGTTACATTAAAGGTCAAATAAACAAACCTCTGACTGAACAAACTAATGAATTAGTGACTGATCAAGTAATTAATGATTAAATCAGTTAAATAATGAATGAAATACGGAAATTAATTACTGAATCAGTGAGTATGAAAGACTGAATGACTGTCTGAATACTGGGGTTACAATTGGGAAAAATGCTTTATTCATTCAATAACTGTCATTAATCCAGTATTTCATGAATTCCTTCACTGATTTATGCATTCATTAATCAATCACTGATTCACTTATTCTGACATTAATTCATTCACAGATTCAGTCATTTGTTCATAAATGAATCAAAGATTGATTGATTGATTGATTGATTGATTCATTCATTCATTCATCCATTCATGGGACCTTTAACAGAACCACGCAATGCATTAACACTACTATTAACACACAAGTGAACCTGTAGCGCTTTGTGTTTACAATGCACAGGTTCATTGAACCGCAATGTCAGTTTGTTCCAGAAAAATTCGAGTGGATTTTAAGTGCTCAGATCTGTGCAGTAAATGTAGACTAATCGCACTGAGGCCTGAAAGGGGTTGAGGTGTGAAAACACTCTCAGAGTCTGATAGAAACACAAAAATGTGCTGTTCTGTACCTGTTTGTTATAGTGAACAGACTGAATGATCACTTTATACTCCAGTATTCTGATTTGATTAATACTTAGCTGCTTAGTTGAAACTTTTTAAAAAAGGTTGGACATTTCATTTACAAGTGCAAGCAGAGAAAAATGAATTTTTTTTTCAAATGACCTCCAGCTTTTAGCGGACCACCGTATCTGTAAGGTCTGATTGTTACTTTATGAATGAACACTTATTCACAGCAGTACTGCCAGGTCAGTTTAACTGATCATATGACGGATCAGGATAGCTGGGGCTGCGGTTTGACCGTGTCTGACACGGTCTGCGTGGTTCGGGACAGTAGTGAGCCTTTTGATCAGACGAATCTCCATCCTGGTACCTTTTCCTTTTGTACAGTGCTCCATTAGGCATTTGTTTGATCTCCTTGGGAGGCCTGGGAGATTAGTCTAATCACTCGACTTTAAACCTCAATCCCTCCTCAGAATAGAGTCCCCGCTACACAGACTCAGTGCTGGAGACCTACATGGGTGACTGAGTGGTGAGAAGTGAAGTTATGGACTGGATGGAGTGGCGGCACGAGTGATGGAGCGGTCTTTGCCCACAGTCGAGGGAGCAGAACGTCCAGATCTGACCTGGTTATAAAAAATTTTAAAAAACAGGGCTGGGCAGCTGCAGTGTGGAGCAGAATGTGAGTAATCTCTTTCTTTTCTTTCTCTAAAAAAATCACACAGACATTGTGAGCAGCTGACAGATGTAATGCAATCTCTATGGAGATGCTGTCTAATCAGATTATGTAAGAGTAAAGCATACATTGTAACTCAGATTTGGCCTGTAGTCTGAATATAGCCTAGAAAGACAACCTACTCAGACTATAAGTACTATCAATACTGTACATACACACGTGAATATGGGATGATGGGTTGCAAGGATAATACACTTTAGATTTTGTAGATCCTTACCTCGTGTTCAGATGCTCAGTGTAAAATAATACTCTCCTATTTTGTCTCATTTTTAGTTCAAATCAGCTGCAGTTGTATGCAAAAGATTGTGTGTGTACCCTCAGTTTCGTCGATTTTCTAAGTGGAGAGAAGTCTCCACCACCTCCGCACGGAACTGCAGAGGTAGTTTGAGGCCTCGGAGCTTCAGTAGGTATCCGGTGCAGACAGTTCCGGAGCATAATAGATTATGTCACCATTCACACCTCTCAGGGTGTTTTGTGCTTACAGTCAACAACCACGGGCTCGTCTGAGCAGCCGAACGAATCTGAAACTAAAGAACTCTGACAAAGCAAGAAACGACCATGGAATGGTCTGAACACTTGTAATTTTCACTGTCTGCAAATGTCATTTGACGAATAGACATTAAGGAGAAACTATGAACTTGAGACAAGACCTAGAAGAAAATGCAGAAGCTGGAAAAAAAAAACCTCAAATCCCCGGCAAGGATCTACAGAACGATTAGTCTGGTATGGAAATAGTGAAGTTCTGGCCTACTGGGCAGTGTTGCTTTAGAATCAACGTGGAAGAGTCATTAGATGGTAAGCTTAACTGTGGTCATCACACGACTGTGAGATTTCTGAACACACGTCTGAGAAACCCGAGGCATTTTGGAATCAAGTGCTGGGCTGAAATCAAATTGAGCTACAATCACTAAAGGCGTATCTGGGGAATAAAAGAAACATTTAAATAAAAGAGCACTTTATCAGCTGTTAAACATGAGGGTGGATCTTTTATGCTTCGAGTCTGAGTGGCAGCCAGTGGCACAAACAATACGGGGATAGATGGAAGAAAGCATTCCACTAAATATTACCAAATCCTGGAAAGCTAATGTTCCACAGACAAAAAAGTGAGGAAGATGTTGCATATTACAAGACTATAATTGCACAGCTAAAAGACAATTATTCAAAAAATACGGAAATCAAATCAATTGGCTAACACATGTGGAAAAATTTCGTTTTTCTCGTCTTTTTCTGCTTATGCAGATTAACTCAAGCTCACAGCAAGCCAATGCATTTTTAGTGCAGAATATTACATTCAGGGAATTTTCAATAAACCATAACGAAGACCTACAAATGTTCCTGTTTAATAGCCTTTAGCGTGAGGCTTTCTCCAGGTACTTCACTTTGCTGCCACCGGCGGAATGAAGACGAAGCCACGCGTTAATAGTCACCAGAAGAGGGCAGTGTGGCTCAATAGTTGGTCAAACTCACTAAAAACCAAACACGAACCAGTCAGGTTTTAGTGTGTTGAGAAACAAACCGTATGTTCAGTTAACTAAAGCAAACACTCTACTACACGGGTGCAGGCTTACAAATTGGCTGACAAAAGATTTGCACGATTATAGCCATGCAACCATGTATTAATCAGGAGACAAAACAGAAGTATCAAAGTATCAACATGAGTCTTGGTATACACAGACTAGCGATGGCAGAGTTTATACTGGGTCGAGATCATTGAAAATACACGATTGGATATAGGACTTGAGTGAATGTGTGTGGGCAGGGGATTTTTGATCCAATCCTGTAACAGATCTAGCCTGAAATTGCATGCACACACACACACACAGTGATGTCACGTTTATCAGCTGTGTATTCCTTCCTGTGAAGTACCTGCCTACTTTAAGGAAAGGGGTTCGATTAAAAACAGATAATTTAAAGATTAGTAGTTTTTGAAGAGAGAAGGAGAAAAAAAAAAAGTTATCAGCTGTTAGGTTTCCATTTCAGTATCGGATCTCTACTACTGACCCTGCTGGCCGCGGAGCTTTAAAAATTAAAGGAGGCTTACTAGCTTTTCACTCTTCAATAAAGACAAAAATGACCAGTTCAGTTACACAACAAAGAAGGGGTAAACACCAAACACACACAAACTTCTATTTCAATATGCCATGATTTAATCACAGCACGTTTTATTAGCAAAATAGTGGATATTAGTCAATGTTTGTTCCCAACCAATGAGAACAGAGTGAGGGACATGATGCATAAAACCATTCAAATTTGTCATAAATAACTGTGAGAATGTCTGGCATATCACATCATTCATGTTTTCTACCAAAATTAACAAGTACAGGCAGTTGAATAGTTTCATGAGAATGATATGGGTGCTTGTTTGCTACAGAATGATGAAATAAGAGAAAAACCATTTGGTCCCTTTTAAAAGACAATAGGGAACAAAAAAAACAAAAAAAACAAAAACAAAAAACAAATCCCTTTGATCAATAAAATGCCCATCTCCATGTCAACATTTCCATAACTCATGCGGAATAAGATCTACAGATTTTATTGAAACGTTCGCCTTTGAAATGGTGTTGACTGTCAAAAGTGAAACTGTTTTCTCATTTCTGTCTCCTAGTTATTTTCATTCCGAGTGTGTATCTTGGTCATCAGTCATCATACAAACTACAGGCGAATTCAACATGGCGCATGCAAATCCTGTGGAATGAGAGCTGCTCTGGAAGAGCCCATCCAGCTGTTAGGGCTGCACATGAAGGAATCTCTCTATCCTAATCTAATCAGTCAGGCTTCACACGTATACCTTAGAATTTTTTGTTAGCTGTCTGTGTTTGGTCTAACAGGAAAAAAAAAAAAAAGAAAGAAAGAAAAAAAAAAATCTGAACTGAGTCGTGCCTACAAAAATGCGTTCACGTTAGGAGAGTGATTACATAGACAACTACAGCTACGTTTGAACAACTTGGATGACAAACTCAAGCACGGCAACTTTTAACTGGAAACATGCAAGGCACATGTACCTTTATATCTAGAGTAGCAGACAGATAGCAGCGAGAAAGAGATACAGGACGAGAGAGAGAGAGAGAGAGAGAGAGAGAGAGAGAGAGAGGAGAGAGAGGCGAGAGAGGGAGGGGGAAAGAGAGAGAGAGAGAAAGAGGAAGAGAGG
>JBBIGA010099568.1:0-11000 GCA_037576975.1 Alestes dentex | reverse complement strand
GCACACACACAACGCACACACACGTACACACACACCACGCACATACACACACACACACACACACACACACACACACACACACATATACATATATATACACACACACACGAAAACCAGAAACTGAATTTGATCAATCAGCAGTTATTCCTTGATATGAAGAGCAGGTTCTGTCTAAATACTCATTTTAAGATTTTATTCTCAATTTAACTGGTTTGCAATAAGCAACAAAGAAAAAAAATGCTCAGTTGTACTGAAAACACTGAAAAGCTAGGACTCACTAAAATGTTTGTGAAGTATTTTTTCCTCCATGGAGGCGATGCAGGTCTTACTTGGGTAACTGCTCAGGTCATACTGAGACAGAGAGTCTGTCATGTCTCCCTTCAAAGCTCTGGGTTTCAGCTCCTTCTCCATTTTCTTTCCTGAAGATTCAGTAGTGCTGGTGGGAAGGTTCTCTTCAGGTTGTTCCACACCATAGACTGACCCTGAATTCAGTCCTGGAGCTGCATCCTCTGGACTCCTACACAAATGAAACCACTGCGCTTTTAGTACAATGTACTTTTATTGTCTATCTCCTTAGCTGTGTGGACAGCAGTAAAGTTTTGTCCTGATACTCCCCACTCTTCTAACAATTATGGAATGTTGCCTGGCTCGGATGATATAAAGGCTTCCGGACAACTTTCCTCTCATGTAAAATTCAGTCTACTTTAAAATGGACAAATTCACAAAAATCATTATCATTGCTACATCACAAGCAAGGTCTAGCTGTAGTCTCCTAGTGTTTCATCACAGTATTCTTTAAAGGGGACCTATTATGCAAAAAAAACAAGTTATAATAGGTCTATGGGCTTTACAAAACATGTTTGTGAAGTTCTTTGCACAAAAATCACTCTCACATAAAGAGATATCACCAACTCTATTCTTCACAGTTCCGGTCCTTTTCAAAACGAGTCGCTTCAGGCTCTGTCCCTTTTATGCAAATAAGATGTTGCTGGCCTTGCCCCACCCATCCTGTGCTTAAACTGCGCGTTTAACTTCTGGATTTTACATTAGAATCCATGTCCTTAACACGAGTGAAAGTGTTTTTCTTTCCTTCCTTCCATCACTTCAATCTGTGACAGTGGTCCTAGCCTGTGTGGTGACCAGGCTGAAGGAAGGAAGCGAGGGAGAAAGCATGAGAGATACACGAGGTGGACAAAAGTATTGGGACACTTAACACACGTGGAAAAGGCACAGTATCCAGTCCTACATGTTCGACACCGATTCGGACTCAGACGAACGAGCAAGACGAACACAACACTTCATATGTGCCGGTAGACATTGCGCTCGGCTTATCCGTGCTCGTAAAACTAGCAGACATAATGGCAGATCTGATGTTGGGGCGGAGCGCGCCTTACCGTATACCTGTACGGGAACAAAACACGCATTTTACGTCGTGATTGGTGTATTTCCATGCCAACTTGAGCTAGTTTTTTCCACTGCAGTGGTCAGGCACGGCTGAATTCAACATAGCTGCAAAGACCCAAGATGGCCGCTGAAAGGCGTGACAAGCAACAGGCTAGTGGGTGGGGACTCGACAGATGAGGGGCAGTTCTATGCACATTGGCCCCCACCTGACATCACATGGGGGCCCTCCGTCTAAACGGCTCATTTTGAAAGGGACTCAAACTGAAGAATAGAGCTAGTGATCTCTTTATATGAGAATGATTTTGTGCAAAGAACTTCATGAACATGTTATGTATAGCCCATAGACCTATTATAACTAAAGTGAATTTTGCATAATAGGTCTCCTTTAAATCACTGAAATGTAAGGTTCTTCTACAATCTGAAATATTTGTTTTGAGCTGGATGTGCTGATATATGGTGGTGTACCACTGAATGGGGGTAACAGAAGACCCAAGTGTGGCATTCCCACTGTCATATAGTTATGAGAAAACCAGTATTGGGGCAGAGCTGTGTGTGATTTAGCGCTTGCGGGTTTATGGTGGTATCCACAATGCTGTAAAATACACATTATACCAAGTTCTCTTTCAAGTTGTTCACATTTACTTCCCATCTCTAGTGAAAAAATGAGGACTTTGCTGTTCATGTTATTTATTTCTATTGCTGACAGCTTTTACCTCCGGCAGTTGGGCGACACCCCGTTGTGCCAGCCATCGTTTCGGTTGGACGAACTGCCGCTGGAAGGAGTGTCTGTGGAGCGGCTCATCTTGCTGCTTTCCAAAACAGCCATGTCGCTCTTGCGGTTCTGGCGGTCCACTAGAGGGCGCTGGCTGGAGAAACTTCTCTTTGAGAGTTCCCTTTTCTCTGAGCCTGGTTCGCTGTGGCCGGAATCGGCCGCATCACCGTGCTGGCCACCACCGCGTTTTTCTCTCCAGTCGTTAAAGTCACTGTTGTCTGAACCAGTCTCCCAGTCTTCACCCTGGTGGCCGAATTCTTGCTGCCTGCTTCCGGAATACTGAACCGGCCAGTGGTCTTCTCCTTTGGAACGAGAGGGCCAAGGGTTGGGGAAATCTCCATTGACGTACTCCTCACTGTTCCACTGTCCCCCAGGCTCTCTCTCCTGACGCAGTCTTCTGAACCGTGGAGGTTTGTCTTGGCGGGGAGGACGCCTTCTCCTCAACGGTCGGTTGTCTGGGTTATCGTTATCTAGGTAATATTCACCTTCTCTATCTTCTACGCCGTTCTCCACAAAGGAAGCAGAAAATTTCGGAGGGTATTTGAGGGGATCTCCTTCTGCAGGTTTTCTCGAGTAGGAGTCGTTCCCGAAGCTGTAGCCGTTTTCCTGTGAGGAACCGCCTCCAAACTGGCCACCTCTTCCCCTCCACGCAGAAACCTCCCTTGATCCAAACCCACGGTTGTAACCGGCATTGAGGCGCGGTGGAAGCGAACGACCGAAACCTCTCGTTTTTGACTTCTCCCTCGCTTCTCCGCTACTCTGATCATTGTTATACACCTTATTAGACCTCCATGAGTCCCTGTCTGCCCTTTTGGCATCTGCGCTTGTGGGATAAGTGGATTCTCCATTTTCAGACCCCTTCTGGCGGCGACGTTTGGGCAGCTCCTCATATTCTGAGGCTTCACTCAATGTTTCACTCACATTGCGTCTGCGCGGTTTGCCTCGCTGCAAGTCTTCAGTTTTGACAAATTCCCGTGTTCCCCGTCCCCTAGTTGTACGGTGGGTGTTTGCAGAGTTGTAGGTTCCTCTGGAGGTGTCAGTTCGTCCTCCACGAGTGCCTCCCCGTGAGCCAAAGTCTCTGAAGCCTCGACCTCTTCCTCTCCCTGCTCCTCGGGCTCCAGCGAACGCCTGCTCTTCATCAATGAAGATCCAGTTGTTTCGACGTGGCGGAGCTGGAGGCTCTCTATTCTCAGGGCTTTCTTTAGCCTGGGATTTACTGAGGTCCCAGCTATTTTCCTTGTTGGAATCTTCATTTGCGTTACTGATTTTTTCAATTTTAGAGGGAGCAGCCTGCCTCTCTTCAAGAGAAGTCACCATTGGAGCTGGAGCTGGAGCTGGAGCTGAAACTTGATGCCTGTTGCTTAAAGGCTGGTTGTCTTTTTTCAGGTCATAGACATTGGTAAGGACCTCTTTTTCAAGTCTATATGGAACTTGCTTCTCTTCTGGTTCTACTTTGGGCTTCTCGTTCTCTTTGTCTTCAACCTTCAAGGCCTTCAGCACTGGCTTCTTGATGGGCCCTGTTCTCCTCAGGGTTCTTCCACTAGACTCAGATGGCTGGCTGACGCTGCTGCTGCTACTGTTGGAGGTCGGCTCGGACCACTGGGGCTGTCCGCCGATGCCTTCTTTCTTTAAGGAGTCATAACCCTTCTCCTTGCCTTCACAAACTTCCTCACGAGAATCCATATTCTCTCTCTGGGATCTGTTAGCAGAAGCGTCTCTCTGGTGGTCTACTTTGGAGTACTCCGTCTCTCCCTGGTGCGAGCGGCTGTGCACCAAAGGCTGATGGGTTTCTTCATGGCTGGCATCTCGCTTCAAACCCAAAGAGATTTCGGAACCACGGCCCTGACGATATCCCTGGTGGTGAAGGTCTTCGGCGGGACTGTCCACTCGATCGTTAGCTTGGTCCTCATAGGAATCCTGCTGAGAGCATGACCGGTCACTCCTGTAAAAGGAGGAGTGTCGAAACCATGTCAGATCACTAGAAATCTGTATTCTAATCTATTTTTAAAATGATTAATCAAATTTCAATTGCTTCTCCAAAGGTAGCTGAGCAATTAAGACATTTTTGGTGTCTAAAATTGGAATCTTAGTTTTCTTAATTTTACACATGGCTGCAAGGCTAATGCATACAGTTATATCTAAAAGCAGTTTACATTTAGAGCTGCATGATAGACAGAACACCAGTGTTGCAACTTTACTGATATTAAGGTCCCATATGATCACTTTCAGGAATTAAAAAGTCTAAGTCTAAATATCAGTTCAAATAGTAGGTTTACTCCCCACATCCATACTGTCCGTATGTGGAAAATAAACTACACAAACAGCCTCATTTTCAAACCATAGTTTTAGTGTGATCACAAAAAAAACCCCATTTAAATATATCTCCCTATTCTGGCTGTCGCAGTTTAGCCACACCCATTCATGCACCAATGCCCCAATACCTGTTGATCAGACTTCTGTTGGATTACATCAAGACCTCGATTCATCAGAAAACCCAGTGACTCACCTGGAGCTGTGACAAGTCAGCCTGGTTAGAGGCTCATTGGCATACTGCAGCCTTTTGCAACAACAGTATAGCAGCCCGATATCGCCATTACAATTAGCTTATGATATATTGTGCAGCCCTACTTATATTAATAAATAAAATACTTTCAAAAATCACATAAGCAAGCCTGCCAGATATTACTTAACACAACCTAGTCTGAGTTTTTGGGGGGTTTTTTTGTCTGAATTTTTGTTTCCAGTTACCATGCTAAACTTGTAAGATGTATTAACCCCATAGTCTGACACCAAAGAGGTATTGGCTATTCACATTAGGTGTCAGAGGACTAAACTGGCCAAAAAAAACCCCAAACAAACAAAATAAAAAGAAAACTGTATAAATGCCAACCTGTCATCTGTGTGACTCCTATCCATGTTTTCATGCTGTCTCTGGTAAGGTGGGGTGAAACTGCGAGCGGGAGGGTAGCCATCTTGGTTCCAGAGGGGATAAGGCTCAGTGGATAGTGCTCTTCTCTCCTGGTGCATGCTGGGATGGCTTCCCTCATCAGAGGCAGAGCCAGGGCTATTGAGGCGATCTTGCTGCGTGACTGGCTTCATCATTGCTGAATGATGCATGAAAAATTCGATAGACATAATCAAGAGTGGAAAAAAAGAAAACAAAAAAACAAAACCATGACCACTTTTAAAGCAGAATTAAGCCTGCTTCAGAACAGAGTCGACCAGCAGATGGCACTGTACCGAGCAAATTAACCCACCTGACTTTGTTACTACTGAGATTGGGACAACAGGCCATTTTCTGGGAACATAAATGCTTGCTGGAGGTGAAATTTCATTCATATTGTTAAAGACAATAGCACAGTCCCATTTGATGCTGTAGAGTGTCCCAATTTACACAATCAGCTTACCAGAAGAGTGAACACTGGGATTGTAATAATCGACTGGGTTGCGGCCCTGGGTCATACGGGGGTCCATATACGGGGGCATCATCATCCAGCGTGGATCAAAGCCCAGTACATGTGGAGGATAATATCCTCGCTGTGGGTGGCTCGATCCAGACTGGGGTGGGTGACCTGACTGCTGCCACGGCTGCATCTTATACACTTGCTCCTGAAAACAGCAGCAGAGGACCATCACACAGATAATGTGAATGTCGTACAACCAAGTAAATCTATAGTTCCAAACCCACTACAGAATATCTCCCCACCCCCACTTAGCATTAAAAGAGGAATCAGCTGCTCCCTTTGAACTCATCTAAAGCTGCTCTCCACTAACCCAGCTCTGATCCTGCTGAATTACAGGGCTGGTGACTTTAGTGTCTGGGGCCTTTGAAGAGTTCAGCTGCTGCTCACCTGCTGCTGATGCTGCTTTTGGAAGCGGGGCGGGACGGCCTTCTGGTGCCGGCTGTAATCCGGGACCGGAGAAGTGCGCTCTGGACCATCGTCCTCGTTCTGGTAGCTGAAACCGTTATCTCTGTAATCCTGGCAGGACGACTGATCAGAGGGCTGCTCCGACACTTCTGAGACAGAGACGAAATGTCAGGGGTGGCAGCAAAACAGCTGTGACAGATGTTTTAAGCCCTGATGCAACATAATATACAACGACAGGGAAGGGGGAGGGGCATGTCTTGCAATGTGTGTACGTAAACTTCAGGACCCCCTCAGGACCACCAGTCAGCAAGTATTATTTGAATCTTGAAAAGGATATATGATACAGGAAAATTACCCTGTGGGTTCTAAGGGTGTAAATTAAGTTAGCTGTATGGTCAGTGGATCTCATAAAATGGGCAACGAGTGCAGATATAAAGCAGGTAAATATAATGAAGTGGTATATAATAACCAGGAGCAGGCAGAATGCTTGATGGGAGCATATTAGTTAATGCTATCAATACACTCGTGTTCACCTTTGGGACCGAACTGCCAGCTGTCCTGGTGATGTTTGGCCAGATCTCTGCCAGGAGACTGCGAGAGCTCCTTGTTTTCAGTGATGAGCGTTTCTCTGAGTGCCTCCCCAGAGCGAGAAGCTCTCTCGGTTTTGCCGAATTTCTCATCCAGTTTTTTTAGCTTTTCTGCGCACGCGGCCAGTCTCTCCTCGCGAGCGCGTCTCTCCTCTTCCTCACGCCGACGCCGTGCCCTCTCCACCGCCTCTGACAGATCTGCAGAGACGAACTTCCCCCGCGGAGCAGCCGGACGCTGAAGGTCATCCAGATCCTCTGCAGATTCACTGCCCTTCTGCTGGAGCTATGGAAAAAGAAAAAAAAAAAAAAAAAGAAGAAATTAAAATAAATAAATAAACTCAATGAAATAAATTATATTTCGTGTTTCGGTCCTCTGAAACACACCCACAACCCAGACAAACCCTCAGCACAAGCAAAGTAATTAATTGGTACATCAAACTGCACTAAACTAGGGCAACTGCAATAATTTTGGAACTAGTTATAACGCGGAACAGTCTGTGCTAATGTATTCTGTTGTTTTTTTTCTTTCAGTTTTATTAAAATGCTGCAATTCTTGAAAGGGCATATTGCCAGTGTATGAAAATTATGAAAAAAAATGAAAGTTATGCTTTGTTTTCATTGTCTATAGTCCACTACTCTGTAAACAGTTACTCTGTATTCAGTGCAAGGGCTGCACATTATATTGTCTGCTAATTATCATCACAATATCTGTCTCAGCAATCCTGATATCACAGAAGGCTGCAACATGCAAATGAGCCTCTAACAAATCACATTGTTTCCCACAGGGTGACGAATCACAGCTCCAGAAGAGTTCCTGGGTATTTTGATTTTTGATGAATCGAGGACTTCATGTAATACAAAAAAAGTCTAATTTTTAGCAGTTAAAGGTGTTGCCAAATCGGTGCGTGAATAGTTGGGGCTAAACTGCTGTAGTCTGTATAAAGAGATGCATTTAAATGTATTAGCTTGTGGCATCACAAAAACTAATTTAAAACATTTTTGGAGCTTATTCTCCATTTATACACTGTATAGATGGGGGAGTACCACATGAAACATTATTTACAGACTACGCTTTTCTAATAATAAAAAAATTATATACCTTCAATATCTTGCAATCACAACACGTGGCAGTAAAATTACAATACTGATATGTTGTCCATATTCTGCAGGTCTATTCAGTGTATTGCCAAATACAGATAGAGGAATAATTATTAGAAATTCAAATGAGGGCATGAAATGTGACAATGGTGGCATGGTTTGTTTGAAAATTGTTTGTTTTTGATAAGGGGTTTTCAAAGTAATAACTCCAAACCAAGGAACACTGAACTTACCAGCTGCACCTACAGTGTAAACAGAGAGCAGTCAGAACAAATCTTCTCATACCTGCGAGTCTGTCGGGATGTATCTGCCGTTGGTCTTCCTGGAAGGCCGAGGGTTGTGCTGGTGCTGGTAGGAGTCTTCCTCGGGCTCCTGCAGGTACTGGCCTTCTCCCGAGCTCATGGAGCACTGACGCTCACGGCGAGAATCCCACTCTCCCCTACAACAAACATCCCAATTAGCTTTTGGGCATTAAAAACAACCCTAATATATACACTAAGGATGTATTTCACTTGAGACGTTACCCTCCCTAACCCTCATAACCCGAAGCACAGATCAGCATGTCAAGCACACTGCTGCTAAAATCCCGTCGTATACAAAAGTAAGTATTGAGAACATTAAGCAATTTCCTCTGGGATCAATAAAGTTTTCTGATTCTGATCAAACGAAAGAAATGGGAACAAGTGTTTTATTGTGACTGACTGCAAAGTGCCTAAAGATACGAGGAGCCTAGATAAAGGAGTTCTGACCACTCGGCATTCAGCACCACCAGTATACTGATCACCACCTGATCAGCTGGAATCATCTACTCCTGTGTCCTCACTGGTTCAGGACTTCAGTTAAGATGGTCTTTGTTCAGTTAGATGGTCTTTGCGTGGCTTAACAAGCAAAAAAACACTCTGAAACTGGTCAGGTTCAGGGACTGGACTGGAAATGAGAGTCTTTGAAAGTCCTTCAGGAAGCCTGGAGAACTGTTCAAGACTGCATTAAAAATACAATAAGTCTGAATCTTTGGAAGCAAAACATAAGGCGTGGCTCAAGACTTTGCAGAGTACTGTACGTCATTGTTTATTGAGCAGTGTGTTAAACGTACCTGAAGGTACCTGAACCCTAGTTTACACCAAACATAATTTGAAAAGAAGCAGAAACATACCAAATCTTATTCTTCTCACTGGTGGAATGATCCTCCTCATCGTCACTGAATTTGAGCTTCTCGCTGTAGTCCACCTCTTCGTGGAGACCTTAAGAGAAAACAGTCCATTTAATTACTCCAATATTTCCATGCTCATTAACTGGAAATGCACCGATCTGATGTTCTGGATCACGGAATCATAAGCAGATGCTCTAACAGACAACAATTGTGTAGAAAGTTCATAACTGAACACTCAGCTAAAATCTCCTCTAGTAGAAATTGTACAGTTCCTCACATGCAGTGGTGGGGGGAGGAAGGGGTGTGTGTGAGGGTGGGACTGCACGTAGGCGGCACTTTTGACTGTTCTGAAGCAGCACAGGCTGAGTTAATGTAAACGCCACACATTCCACTGGAACATACTTGTGATTGTAAATAGCTGTACATCGTTCGATTACAGTTATTTACTGTTAGTTATTTCACTTGTGGTGATGTGTGTTTAAGCAGAAGTTTTTATATGTAGGTTTTTATATTTTAATACATATGTTTGTGGATTTTAAAAAGAAAATTTCAAACAGACTTTCTGATTCTTGTTTTTGGGGAGGGTCAACTGCTCAAAGAGTTGATTAAATTATTATTTTTTTTTAATCATAGGTTGTGCTCAAAAAAAGGATATAAAATAGTTGCCCATAACACATTCTTTAAGGCTTTAAACATTAGAAAAGATCAAGTAGTGCAGAAACAAGGGTTAAAATAAAGCTGTCCCAGATTTTTCTTCTTAGCCACTCTGGTTTTCCTGAAGCATTCAGAATACATTATTGCAATCTGATCAAGTACAAGTGGCCATTCTGTCCCAGTGAAAACTGGAGCAGAAAAAAAAAAAAAAAAAAAAAAAAAAGAATAAATCATTTGAGCTCCACTTTCAAGCTTTGCATCTTTTGAATCATGTCCCTGATATGGCTTAGCAAAACTGACACTTAAAAAAAAAAAAAAAAAAAGACAGATTCTTTAAATATATCTTTCAATGCTACTGTTCATATTAACCCTTCAGTGGTTAGTGTCGCATGGTTGCACCACCTGACTACTTTCCATTAAAGTGTAGCGGCACACCGGTGTGTGGAACATTCAGCAAAGAACACTCCAAACTGCTGGTCAACACTTCAGGTCAACGGAGATTCAAGACTACAGCCGATACACAATCACCTTTGCACTTAAAGTTTTCTATTGATACTTTTTAAACCATCTGATAGTTCTACAGTAACTAAAACACGCTAAACTCGCAACAGCTGACGCAACAACTGACAGATGGAGAGCCGTGCAGGACACTCAACATACACAAGAAAGAATCATACACTTACTGTCTGACGCTGTAAAATAAATGTATTGAGCCCCTGACACATCAAAGCAACTATCAATCATCCTGTTGAACAAGTCAAAGTCAAATGAACGATGGCAGCATTGATGTTAATGTTCTCACTGATGAGCAGGTGGTGTAACCGGAGCGAATCCAAGAACAAATCACAACATAATGTAATAGATTGTTGAATTTTAGTGTGGAACGCTGGCACACAAGCCAAATAATTCACACACTACCAGGTAGAACTGTTCAAAGGAGGTGGAAAGAGAAACAAAAACAAAACTCCCCCATTGAAGGCTTAAAGCAGAAGCTTTTATTGGAGGGCCAGGTTTGGCTCCTATCAAACCAGTAGTTCACAATTTGGCTACACAAAGAAGAGTCTGCTGATGGTTTTATGCAGCATTCAACTCTGCATTTTTGATCTCTGGCTATACAGTGAGGAACATAAGTATTTGAACACCCTGCGATTTTGCACTTAGAAATCATGGAGGGCTGTCTGAAAATCACATTGTAGGTGCATTCTCACTGCGAGAGACAGAATGTAATAAAAACAATTCAGGAAATCACATTGTATGATTTGTAAAGAATTACTTTGTATTGCACTGCTGCACATAAGTATTTGAACACCTGAGAAAATCAGTGTTAATATTTGCATTTACAGAGGTCAAACGTTTCCGGAAGTTCTTGACCAGGTTTGAAGAGATTTCGGCCCACTCCTCCACACAGATCTCCTCTAGATCTGTCAGGTTCCGGGGCTGGCGCTGAGCAACACAGAGTTTCAGCT
>JBBIGA010099546.1:0-11001 GCA_037576975.1 Alestes dentex | reverse complement strand
AAGAAGTTGCCATATATTACAAGCCAATGTGCATATAAGCAAAGTTCCCATGTGAATTTAACAGTGAAGAATGTTTTAGTTATAGAACAGTTTAGGATTTTGAGTGGAAAGAGATCACTGCCATGTAAATTTTAAAAACGTTTTTATTTCTCTACATGCATTTCTGAAACAGTCCATTTAAAAAAGGAAACATCATTCTGAATGACAGTAACAAGTAATAAATAACGTATTACAGTTTTACGTATTACTTGCCCAACACTGGTTGTAGGGGATGCAGAGACTACAGATGGTCTACAGTCTGTAATTGTAAACTAACTTATAACTTATAATGTGTTATGCTACAGAATCAGAGCTATGCTAAGCAGGGAGCAAAACAGTATAATGATGCATCAATCTAAAAGTGGAGATTCAACTGCATCAGTCTGGCAATGTTGTACAGATTTAAAAAATGTATTCGATACATATGTACTCGTCTCTTGGCCCAAATAAAATTTCCATGTTTTTAAAGAGAAGTTGTAAAGGTTTTTGAAGCTGATGTTTTAGAAGCAGGAAAAGTGGGCAAAAGGATCTGAGCGATTTTGACCAAGGGCCAAATAGTGATAGTTAGTCTATATCGAAAACAGCAGGTCTTGTGAGCTGTTCCTGGTTTGCAGCGGTTAGTACCTACCAAAAGTGGTCCAACGAAGGACAACCAGTGAACTGGCAACAGGGTCATGGGTGCCCACGGCGTACAGATGCGCATCGAGATGGCAGGCTAGCCTATCTGATCCCAAAGAAGCACAAATGCTGATAAAGTTAATACAGGTTTTAGGAAGGTGTCTGAACACACGGTGCATCACAGCTTGCTGCGTGTGGGGCTGTGTAGTCACAGACCGGTCAGAGCGCCCATGCTGACCACTGTCCACCACAGTAAGTGATTACAATGGGCATGTAAGCATCAGAACTGGACCATGGAGCCACGGATGAAGCTTGCTAGGCACCAGGATGCACTGTGGGAAGAACGTGAACCAGCTGAGGCAGTGTGATGCTCTGTTCAGTGTTATGCTGGGGAAACCTTGGGTCCTAGTATTCATGTAGATGTTATTTTGACAGACACCAGCTACTGTAATGTTGTTGCAGACCAGGTACACTGAAGTAATTTACCACTTAGTTACTCAATAAACCAATTCAGTTAACCAGTTTTACTTGATAATCAGGATCAATAAGACTAACCATTACCATGCTCGATTATTACCAGTCCTGTTGAATCTAAGAGACTGAGGAATGCATAGCTGTGTCCGCAAAGTGCACTCATTCACTATGTAGGGCACTATGTAGTGAATCACCCTAGGGCACTACAAAATCGCTGCACGACGCCAAAATCTAGTGTCCAGACACTGTACACTACATGAATACACATGTACCATCATGCACTGCGCGTTTCTTTTACTGTGCCCTACATAGTGAACGAGTGCCCATTTTTCGGACACACTCTACACTACTGTTATCCCGCGAAAGTCAAGAAGAGGAGCGAGGTGGGGGGAAGAGAGACGGGGAGAAAGTGGGGCTTCAAACGGAGGAGATTCAGCCACACTTGCACTTTCTTTCTCTCTCTCTCTCTGCGGAGGACAGTAGTGCCCCCCGGATGGATCTATCCGTCACCGTGCCCACCAGACCCCGCCTCATGTGCGGGCTGTGTCTGAACTAGAGAGACAAGACGTGTGTTTATGCGACAGAGATAAATTGTCAAGATCCGGCGCGCTATTTAAGCAATAGTTAGTAAAAACGTAACATCCCGAGTATCCGAAAGCTAGAGTCTCTCCTCAACATCCTTCTCCCAACACACTCAGTCTCTCCTCAGCACCCTCCTCTCTTCAGCGTCCTTCTCCCATCACACTCAGTCTCTCCTCAGCATCCTCCTCTCTTCAGCGTCCTTCTCCCAACACACTCAATCTCTCCTCAGCATCCTCCTCTCTACAGCATCCTTCTCCCAACACACTCAGAGTCTCTCCTGAGCTCATGTCCTGATCAACACAATCTCGTCTCTCTGACTTTTCCTCCAAAAGGTCTAAATCAAGCTGACCCTCTAATAAACTCATTCCTGGTCCTGTCCACCCTCGTCACTCCCAGTGAAAATTTTAACATTTTCAGCTCTGCCACCTTCAGCTCTGCTTCCTATGTTTTCATCAGCAAAGTTGCACAACAAAGTCGCAGCAGTTTATTGCACATATTAATGTGTGGATGTGTGACAGGGGGAGGAGTCATGGAGGGATACTATCCTTGTTTTTGCCTGTTATCAGTATTTTAAGGTTCATAGTGTACATATGAAATTTATATTTGATGAGAGATTGGTAGACATTCCAGATTCCACTCTGTGGACAGACCCGTCTTGATAAGTGTGTGGGTGAATATGCAGGCGTGTGTTTGTGTTTGTTGAGGCTGCGCTCACCATGCATTCCCATACATTGCCAGATGGCAGGCAGTTGCTGAAGTGCCTTCGAAAATCTGCCTCTGTTCTCCACGGAACAAAAGCCATTCATTACTAGTACAGACCAATTAGCACGTCGTATATGTGCTCACTGTTACATGACAGGTTATTTAATGACTACTGGCTTAAGTGAAGGCAGCAAATGCCACACAGAGCCTGGGGACAGGTAGACAACGGGAATCACGGAAAGGCAATGGATTACAGAATGACAGAGCAATGATCTCACGTGAATTAAGGAAGCTTTACAGTATGGTAGTGTTTGTTGTTAGTGGGAAATCTGTGAATTACAGACTTAAAGAGTGAATTATAATGAAATGTGATAGAATGACAATAAATTACAGGATGACAGTGGCATAAATTGTTTGAGTTAGGAAATTACTTATAATGTGACAGTGTTGTCTGTGTTAATAGGAAACTGGTTTTCTGCAGAGCAAAACCCAAAAGAATTGCATACTGCCGGAAAGCATCATTTCAGAATTACAGAATCACACTGTGTTGTGAAACTATGGAATGACTTAGAATGTAACATGCTCTGTCCCAGGGACAAATTTCAAAAAACAAAACTAAAACATGCTGTATTCATCCTAACTGACCTATTCATGTTCCTCCCACAAATACAATCTAAGTTGGACAAGATTAACACAACATCTCATTTAACCTAAAATGACACTCAGTTTTTGTCAAAATATGATAATTGTCAGGTTCTGACCAAGATAGACCCAAGTGAGGAGTAAAAAAGGCAGCAATATTTATTCTGTAAATTACCAAAATATAAAAAACAGATACTGTCAGAGTTCCTAAACCAAAGTGCAGTTTGATAAGCAAATAAATCTGAATCATGATAACAAAGAGTTGAGTTCAAGAGTTGAATCCAAATAGTCCGAGTCCAGAAACCAAAGGGGCGAGACAGGAGAAATACAGATGAGAGAAATAAAGGCAGGGTAATACAAATCAGGCAAGTAAAATAAGATACAAGAAACCCTTGATATGCAGAGATAGTTCACAACAACTTGTAAATTTGATTTAAAAAAATGTTACATACTATATTGATCCCAGAGGAAATTACTTGATTCCTCTGCATTTAATCCATGTGAACCTGATTGAAGCAGTGGGCTGCTGACAATGGAGTGATGTGTGGGGGAGGAGTGTGTGTGGAGCAGTGTGTGGGGGAGGTACCTTGCTCAAGAGTACCTCAGTGGTGCTATTGGCAGTCCTGGGATTCAAACCCACAGCCTTCTGACTGAAGGGGTAACTCCCTAAACACCAGGGCACCAGCTGGTGAGACATAAAATGGACAAATGGAAATCTGAGGAATTTATTTCCATTCATTAAGGTTATGTGATTAGAACTATGAATTCATGGGTTAGTGTTCAGATGCGATCTGACAATGATATTTGCACATTTCAAAAGGACTTTTCTTTTGTTTTTAGGATAAAAAGTTGTTTTTTGAGCTCCTTTTTGCATTTTGAGTTTGGGCTTCGTTGAGCTCATGGGTTTTCTACCCAGCCTATAAAACCCTGCAATATGTATGAACACATTACTGGGCAGCGCTCACAGATCAAATCCCTCTGGCATGACAGCGAATTACAGAATGACCATGAATTTCATAATGATAATGAATTATAGAATGATGGTAAGAGAAAGGCCTGGGGTGTGATGGGGTCAGAGCTCACGGGATAAGGTAGATCACGCCCCACTTATCCGCACTAACACACACCGGGGGCTCCATGACCTCTCTGGGTGGAAAGGCTGCGTGAACCGCCCGGGGAGGATGCTGGAGAGGGGAAAAGGAGAGAGAAAAAATGAGAGTACAGGTACAAACAAAATGAGAGCAGTTAAAGGTAGACCGTTCATTGCACTGTCCCTGACGAATCAGTCAAAATGAAATACAAAGTTTTAGTCAGAATATATATAATCTATTAATAATGACTCTACTGTAATGGGAGATTGCTTTACTGATTTCTTTCTGGAACAAGGAACTCATTCAGTACTCATGACGTCTGTGTTACCCTTTAAAACACGCACAAGGGTACATCCAATAAAAGTACAAACAATAATAATACAGTCGTCTCAAAATAATCTTTATGAATAAAATATAAAGCTTACAGGACTGTTTCTGATCTATTGATCTGAGATCTTTTCCTTTTACACAGGGGTCTTTATCTGGGTTACTGCAGTGTTGTACAGTGAATACACGCACAAAATTACATTCCAGGCATGGAAAATATATAAACATGTGTTTTAAATGGATAGCACATTGACCGTGCCCTTTCAGAGGCAATAACCACCCTCTCAAAAATGGGAAATTCCACAGATTTTTTTCAAATTTGATGCATAAGTCAATTATGAGCAAAAAAAGTCACTGAGAGTGGTTGGATGTGAAATGGTTCCTTGTAGAGAAACAATACAGATGATGTGAAGAAATCTGTGAAAAGCACAAATATAGTCAGATATCTGAACGATCTCACTCATGTTAACCACCAGCAAAATTCAAATGAACTGAATCGGTTTATATGAGTGATAACGGAAGCTATTTAAGTGAAGGCATTATTTTTCAACCGGCCCAAAAACCAAAACTGAAAGTGAATCAAAGAATAGAACAGTATCTGCAGAAAGCTAGCCAAAAGGCATAGTGGAGATAATATTACATTATTATTCTTTTAAAATGATAAATGGAAGATTTATAATGAAGGCTGACATCTGTAAGAGGTTTACAAAACTACCTCCTGAACATTGGTGGAATGCAGTGGAATCTGATAAATATTCTTTTCTCAGTTTATTATCGATATGAAAATATGCACACATAACCTGTAAGATATTGATTGTAATATATATTTCTATTTGTTAAAAAAAAACATGACAAAATTTAAAATTTCCGCATTTCGATTTACTTCTATAACATGTTACCTTGAATGACCCCAAAAATGCTCTTCCTAAATTCATACCGAACATATATTTTATTAATTATAGTGCTTCTAAATCTCTTCTCTCTCAAACACCCTGACTCGCCGTCTTACCCACGCAAGCACACACTACAGGGTCATTGCCAGGTGATGTAATACACGCCTGTGGGTGTAATGAGCTGTGAATCCAAAGGGACCCTCGTTCTGCTCCCTGCATTTCTTCGTCTCACCCTTTTCACTCTTCTCTAACTTCCACTGTGCCTGACTATCTGTCAAGTGGACGAGAGAGGTTAATTCTGCAGGTAGAGAGTGAGTCACCGGTACAGCATGAGGCATGTGACTTGAGGGGTGGATGGAAAACTGGCTGGAAAAGCAACAATGACTAAAGAGGATCTGGGTTGCAGCGCTCTAGCTCTGGAGCAGCTTGTAAACAAAAGCTTTTCAGTGTTGCATAGCGTACAAGTGAGTAATGGTTCTGAAACTGAATCAGAAATTGTGATAGAAATGTTCACAATCTCCCAGCCTGCTCTCATCATACTACTAATACTACTAGCAATTTAATGACTTTTCATAATTGCTACTATAACACATGTAAATCATTACATTATTATTCTATTTATTAAAAAGGGCAGGCTGTGTGTTTTGTAAATAGTACACATTGTAATATATTGTCTTCCAGCTATGTGTGTCATGTGACTATTTTGGTCCAATCATGATAGAGTAATCATATCTGCAGTAAAGGGAAGGCTAGCTTCATTAGCTCAAGATGGATATTAACCCTGATACTACAGACTGGGGAGCTGGTGGTTAGAGAGTTTTCCCTGCAATTTGAAGGCCATTGGTTTGAATTCCAGGACTGCTAGTGGTCCACACACTGCTCCCCGGGCGCTGTGCTCATATGAATTTTACACTGTTCACACTGTGTGCTGTGCTGTGGTGTGTTCATGGATGACAAATGGAGTTTTTACATTCAATGTGTAGCATATGAAACGATTAGTGAAATCGCTCCTGTGCTTCAAACTGAATGGGCGTTTTTAGTTTGAAGAAACATGGCCAACGCACAGACACATCAGTCATGGTTTTTATTATAATTCTGAATACTAACAAGCAACTTTGGGTAGAATAAATAACTTTGGGTAGAATTAATATCTAGTTCCATCGCATTATTTGTCTTTTCCTGAATTTTGGATTTAGGCACTTCCTTCTTAGAGTGGTCATAAAAGAATTGGGTTCTATGTATGTATGTGTGTATGTATGTATTTATTTATATTTTTGTAAAGTTTATCTACCATGCTCTTCCATGTTCCAAATTTTTCCTGTGTGTTTTTCTGCTTCACCAAAAGCACAAAAATACGAGGTAAGATTCAACCCATGGCTCAGAAAACGATGGATCTGGAGAATTGTCACACCTCTGGTGTATGTGCAGAATTGATTCCAGACATTTTTTTCAGGGCTGCAGCGCCTTGATTTTGGAGGTATTTCATTTTACTTGGAAAAAAACTATACTTCTTTTATTATTTCTTTCTGGTTTCTGAGACCGATATTCATGTTTCTTTTTGGTTTCCAAGACCAGTATTCATGTTCAGGATTAAGCTTTTTATTACAAATTCCTTTTACAAAACTTTGTAGAATTTGGAAAAATCTTGAAGCCTAGACTTTCACCTCCCAGCCCCATGACCCAAAAATCTCAAAGGATCCTTTGTTAACTGAGATCTTTGTCCTGAGTGCTGCTTTCCACTCTGATCTGCATTTTTATGACTAACACCTGTGATCCCGCGCCATTCAAAAACTCCTACACATTTTACAAAATTAATATTGGTAATATGGCAATCATTTTCCTTCCAGAAGCAGTGAAATGAAGCACTCCATGCAGAGGTTTTTCTGTTGTGAGTCGGCCTTTATCTGCTTCTTGTTTTCACTTAGCATAAATTTGGTAGCCTGTTTAAGTGTGCAAAACCAGCACACAATGCTAGTTTGGGATTTATCGGGCAATAAATATAGAAGGTTCAGTTTTAAAAACCTGTAAACCCCAGCATGAGCTGTTACTGTGATGACACTCTAGCAGCAGCATTTTTAATTACAATGGGGGCCAAAAGCCTGAGACCACTATCAATAATGCTTCTGTCTTGCATTTTTCTTGAGTCTAATGCAATGTTGTCCATTATTAATGACAATAAGTCTTAGAGAAATGTACATGAATTTCAGAAATGATTTGTATTTGGCAGTACTGAATAGGTCCATTTGTGAAACTGACCATTCGTTCCTTTGTAGAAAAGTTCTGCCTTCCATAAATCTTTTGCTTTCAACTGAAATACATGCTTAGATGAGACTGAGGAGGATTTGATCTACTCATCAGAAGCTTGTGTAAATAAATGTGCAGCCTTTCTTTGCTTATTATAAATAAATGTCCGCCCTCAGACTTTTCACTAGGAAACATCATACTGAGTACCATTGAGAAGGTCAGAAGAAGGCTATACTGTAGTACTCTCAAAGGACAAGTAGTGGTCACTTAACCACTTCTCAGGAAGGTAAAAAAGGTAAAATGCACAGTAAATACAGCACTGTACAAAAGTCTTAGGCACCTGCGAAAATAATATTTAAAACCGATGAGCAGTGAGTGTTTTTCTCTCATTAGTATTACTAAAAAAAATAAAGTCAAAAATAATAAATAGAAATAACATTATACAGTAAATAGTGAACCATGTTCAGTACAGTATATCCGTGTGTTCCTTGTGGAAGTTCAGTATTACTTGCAATTTCATCAGAAACTTGGTTTGACTCAATCAGTCATTAAATGAAATCAGGAGCTGCTGATGGAGTTTCACAAATCCAAACAACAGCTGGAGGAACTGAGGAGGAATCTGGAACCGAACCTGTGTTCTCCTCACCAGCTCACGCAATATCAACTACTTTTACAAACAAAATAAATCTTGACACCTTTTACTGCTTTCTTGTATTTTTGCGTTTATTCTAATGTGAACTTTGCAGGCAGAAAGACTTTTTTTTTAATAAACAGAGACGGACCACTGTTCTTCTCTAAGAGAAACACATGCAGTAAAAAGAGTTTATATAGTTAAATAGTTAGTTAATTAATGTAATGAGTGGAGTTGCAATGATGTGAGATTTTCACTGCATGATAATTATTATTACAGTTCTTATTGGTTATGACCTTTTTAGAATGTTGATTTAACTACAAGCTAAAACTTGTAGTTAACTTTTTAATGTAGTTAACTTTTTAATGAAAGAATGTGTAAAAAGTCTCTCCTCTGAAATAAAAATATACAAAAGCTGATTCGTTTTTTTTTTTCTGTATGAATTGATAGATTGTTTGGTGTGTATTCTCAAAATGAAAATGCCATCACAACCCTTAACTCACACACACACACACACACTCACGTCAACACCCTGACGCAGGAAAGTTGTGTGTATGGGGTCAAATCAGGGTCAGTGTGTGTCTGTTTATTTATTAAACATTAAATGTAGTTGCAAGCCGGAGTGGAAAATTATTCCGATTTTATGACTGAAGTTATAGATACAACCTGTGATTTGCATGATTGAGTTGTTGTGTTCTTAAAGATGTTGTTGTGTTCTCGAACATGTTTGATGGGCGAACATGTTTGATGTAACGATTCTCCTAATCCATCAACTTTGATTTCTGAGCCACAGTTTGATTCATATCTTTTTTTGATGAATGAGAAAAAAAATCTGTTAAAACATTATCTGGCAACCACTTTGCATCCACATTTTTTGCAGACAGAACGTCTGTCCTTAATATTCCTGTTTGGGATATTAAGAGTAATATCCTGATTTTCATTTTGGGGGAAAAGAAATTAGTGATGTCAGCCTCACTACTTTCTCCCATTTCCCCAACACATATGTGGTTTGGTGTGTGTGTGTTTGTGCGCGCATGTGTGTGTGTTTTTGTGTTTAGGGAGGGGGGCTGTAGGTGCCTCCACTTCACTACAATCATTCCACTCTTTCTTCATGTCCTGATAAAGTGTTTGCATGCATTCACACTTGACTTATTTTATTAGGGTCACAAATTCTTTACTTCTCATATTAAACTCAACACGCAATGGAGAATTTTCTTTCTGAAATCTGATTGGCTGATTCATAGCCATTGTAAATGATATAATCTGCCCGTGGAAAGAATTTTACGGTAATGGGTCACCATAAAACCCCACTATGCGACTTGTCAGGTGTCACTTATATTGCTTTGTTGTTTATTGTGAACATGAAACTCTTGTTTTATCATTTTACTCCACTTTATACAAGTGCTCTGATTCACGTTGCGCCTCTCAGCCATGCAGAATTGGCGTAATGCGCGAGCCTCTCTTAGCTCACAGCTTTATTTTATTGAAGTCATGAAAAATAGCCATGGAATTTAAAAATGGGGCTTTGAGAAGTCATGGAGAGGCTTTGAAAAGCTGGAAAAAACGACTCCTTAGCAGTGCTGTCCCACTGAGTGCAAGATGTAATCCCCAGAAGCCGAATACTTTGAGCCGTTCCTCTGTTAGGCCGACTTCAATAAAAGTGAGATGTGGAAAAAACTGCATTTTCCAGCTCTCAGAGAAAAAAAATAAAGATTTTTTTCTTTTAAAAAAGCCTCTAATGCCTGTAACACACTGCTCAGGTGTCCTGGGGGAGTGCTGAAATAAAGCAAAATGAAAAACTGAGGCTGATTTGACTTTACGATTTTATGGGGGTTAAAACGCACAACCACACACACACAATCCCGACTCTGTCAGACATTGCAACTAAAAGCCAAGGGAATTACAGTAAATTACAGAAAAAAAAGATAGTCTGAAACAAAATCTCAAATCTTTCTATTGCAATTAAAAGCCAATGACAGTAAACTATGGACAAAATGAGAGTTAGAAACTTTAAGTATCATAGCAACACTGAAATAATTCTGATACACTGAAGACAAGTTAACAACCTTACGCCATTGTAAGTTTAATATTGTATAGCTTTACCTGTGAGCTGCTGTTTGTATTGAAACAGACTGTAAAGGTTAGACGTACAGAACTGATACAGAAAATAAATCAAATGTAAATGCAATTCATTGTGAAACTGGCTATGTGTTTGGTTATATAGTAACACCAGAATCATAAAGCAATTGTAGCATAATAACTCCACGCCTCTAAGCCGTTAAAGTCAATAATACACTACACCATATTTATTCTGTGAATCATAATTCCCTCTGCTGAAACACTTTTGATTGACACGTCGTGAACACCTGTGATTTGTCAGAACACCCACAGGGCCTCCACTCTAGCAGATTCTACAAGAGTGTATTCACAGTTTACCCGCAATGTTGATACATTACCCAGTGAAATACTTATGTAACTGAGAGTATTAGATACCCTATCCACTCCCTGGCCACTTTATAAGAAGCCCCTAAATTCCACTCACAGGACACTTTATAAGAAACCCCTACATTACACTCACAGGACACTTTATACAAAACCCCTAAATTCCACTCACTGGCCTCTTTATTAGAAACCCCTACATTACACTCACTGGCCTCTTTATTAGAAACCCCTACATTACACTCACTGGCCACTTTATTAGAAACCCCTACATTACACTCACTGGCCACTTTATTAGAAACCCCTACATTACACTCAC
>JBBIGA010099505.1:0-10000 GCA_037576975.1 Alestes dentex | reverse complement strand
GCTCTGGGAGCAAGATGAGCACCACTGCTCCCAGACTGTCTGCACAAGTCTATCTTCACAAAAGATGACACTGAAAATGTATCTGTTTCCTGAAGAATGCCACACTTTTACACTTGTATTACTAATGGAAAAATAACCATTTACTACTTTGTAGCTATACTGCAGTTTAACTGGCTGTACTGCATTTGACATTTGAAAGTAACCTTAAGTCTAATAAATTCATTATTAATATTAATATTAATATTGATATTATTGTTATTTTAGGCAGTGATGGGAAAGTCCAGGTTTAATTACTGGCAGGGGTGTTCAGGGCTGCTTCTGTGTGAATGTGTATGTTCTGCACATGTGGGCTTTGACAAGCAGCACTGGTTTCCTCCCATAGTCTTTCTGAAGACCCGTCTCTCGCTCTCCTCTGACCACCAGTGGAGGATTTGAGTCTTGGTTCCTCCTGTGGTTTCTTCCTCCAACTTTAGTGAGGAATCTGTAAAACAGGGTGTCCTCGGGTTACAACAGTCCCCACAAACGACATTTCAAGTTTACAACAGTCACTCCCATAAAAAAACTTTGAGACATGAGTATTTTCAACACCGTTAGCATCATACTTACGGACTACATGGGCGAACTAGTTTGGTTGCGCGCGGTGGTAAAATACGCAGTAACGTGGGAGTTTGCGTACAGTGTACATGTACAATATGTTTATGCCCTTTCCCTTTTACTGTGGCTTTGTTGTGTTTTTATGATTTTACAACCGTGTTAGGATCGGTAAGTGACTTAGGCTGGGGTGTGTTTCGACTTACAGCAAAATTCGGGTTACATCACCGTCGTAGAAACGGAACTGTGTCATAAACCGAGGACCCCCTGTACTTTAAATCCCACACAATATCCATAGTAGAAAACATGTTGCTTGACATTTCCACTGAAAGGGAAGTCAATCTTAAGGTCTCCTACTTTACTTTTCCTGGACATGCTTACGTCCTGCTGAGTCCAGTCAACCTTTTTTCTCCTATTTCTGGCTCTTGAGAAAAAGCCACTTGACTTTCTTCCTTGATCGGAATAGTGTGATGACTCACCAAGCCCAGACTTACTGAATAATATTTATACAAGATGAGCGTAAAATCTCATCTTTTTCTTTCATACCCCGATTCCTCGTTTTCCAGCAGTCTGTGCACAATGAGACCTCTGCTAATTCATCCTCAGAACAGCTTACAATATAAAGCTGATGTTAATCTCCTCTTTTCTCCTAAGGGGGACTTTAGGAGAAAGAATTACAGGTCTTTCATTAATACACTTTTGAAAGATCGTAAGGAAGACATTTCATCCTTTGGGTAGGCACAGCCTGTCCTGAGCTATGAATAAACACTTTAAAGACAATCTGTAGCACCACAAGGTCTTTGGTTTATTAGACAGTGTTTAAGAACAACTGCATATACTCCACTGTAAGCACATATGGACTCAGCAGAGATGCCTGTCTATGTGGGTTTATGTTTGTTTTGTATTTGTACAGTTTTGTATAGTGTGCATAAGTGTTGTTTTTTTTTTGTAGCTCTGAGGCTTCACGTCAGAATAAAACAACCACCACTTCCATGCACATTTGGGAATCCCTGTGGTGTCATCCAATACTGACTGCTAGCTGATCAATTAGGTTAGGGGTTGCATAGTTTTAAGTGGCCAAATGTAATCTCAAGACATTTTGGTTGAGAACAACTGAATGTGAAATGTCTAAATTGGTCCAGTGCCTTGAAAGCAGAGCTCATCAGCATTGTGTGGGTCATCAGAGCAACACTACACCGCTGCAGTGGGGTTTCCTGGGCCATCCAACAGTTATGAGGCTTTTAAGGGCACTCACACCAGCATTCCCAGGCCAGCCTTCAGACTGACACTACATTACAGTCCAACAAGGATTCAGCACAGCCACTTGAGCGACGTTACACTGCAGCCATGAGACTTTCCAGGGCGACCATTGCCGCTACATCACAATTACTTGGCTTCTTGAGCCAACCGCTGGATCCTCACTACAATGTGGCCATAAGGGTTCCCAGGCTGGCCACTTCATTGAAACTACGCCACATATTTTCTAGATTTTCCACATCCATGGACTAACAACAGGCTTGATAATGATATTGAGCTCAATTTAGAAATTTCACACCAAGTTTGTTCTCACCCAGAATGTCTTGAGATTACATCTGGACCCTTAAAACTACGCAACCCCTAACCTAATTGATCTAGGGCTAAGCTAGCAGTCAGGACTGGATTACACCACAGGGATTCCCAAAGGTGTTAAGGACTGTAGAGGAAGAACACTGTTGAGATGCAGTGAATTCTGTGAAAGCGATGAGGTTGGGGATGTGTAGAGCTGCGCTACAGAGAATGGCATAGCACCCCACAGTGAACTGAACAATACTAATACACAATAAACGAAATATGGCTTTACTCATTGTGTACTAAGAGAATGTAAATATAAAGTCCAACAGATACTCACCATGTCTTTTTACGCTCCCTTTCTCTCTTTCTCTCTCTTCCCACCTTCTGTAGGCACTATAATCCTGTGGGTGGTGATCTTTATTTTGCCCATAAACAGCGCTCTGAATCCGATCCTCTACACCATCACCACCAGCACCTTCCAGGAGAAGATCAAAGTGTGCCTGCGCTTCCGCTGCACAGACAACAACTGATACACACACACACACACACACACACATACACACACCAAAGCATACAGTGACTTATATATGCACACGCATGCATACACTGAGTGTCCCATTATTACATCCCTTGTATAAACACTCACTGGTCAATCTATCAGAACACCTTATAGGTGCACTTTGCAGGTGTACAGTAAGTCCGTTGTTTCATAGTTCACCAGCACCCCCCTACCCTGTCCATCAACGGACAAAGACCACCAACAGGCTGTACTCACACTAGGCTTGGTTGTTTTGTACTGTGCCTGAGCACAATTGTGCCCCCTCCACACTGGCCTTCACTGTTCCAGACCCGAGCACACTTACATCATCACACCTCTCACTGCTTCATCCTTTTCATCCGGTGAGCTGCCGGATTAAAAGAGCGCATCACGTACCTTCTTATACTGAACCTGCAGTGTTTGCAGCTCCTCTCCACATTGTTCAGTGGATCTTTGGTCCTCAAGCATGAAGATGGTCCCCAGAGATCTCAGAGTTCTTGTGTGTTGTGTCCAGTTGTTCCTATATGCTCTCATCTCTCATCCGGTATTCTCTCACATTTCAAGCCAACTCTGCGCCTCTGTCAGAGACCAAAGTCGTCCCTTTGCCATCAAGTTCTTTCAAATGCAACAGCCAGGTTCCAGTTCCGTGCTCAGGCATGGTTAGCGATCACACTAGATGCGCACCGATTCTAAACGAACCATGCCAGGGGCCAACCCAGACTTTGGAGGAGGCGGGAGTCAAACAAGCTTGTGCATGGTATGGTTCACCTAGTGTGAGTACACCCTAAGCTGCGGGGACCAGAAACGTGTTGGTGGTCTGTTCCTCCAGGACAGTTCCAAAGACTTGTAGAATCTGTGTCAAGTCACAGGTGTTCTGGCAGCATTACACTAAAGCACTTTATGCTGTGTTTTCTGGTCTCACTTGCCTGTATACGGCAGGTGTTTCTGATAAAAATGGACCTTAGCAGGTGGACATACAGTTATATGCAAAATTTGGGCCCCCCTAGTCTGTTGATGAACAGAAGGTCATGTATGACTACTGTTGCCAAGGACCTGCAGGAACAGTTGGGCTGCAATCAGGTGTTTTCAGAAGAAAAAAACGGATTAAGTTCAATAACAGAACACCTTACCAACTGCTCAGCAAGTGGACCAGGTTGTGAGGAAAGTGGGATGAAGGGTTCCTACTAAATATCAGCAACTCCTGGAAGCGAAAGTCCCACAGTCAGTGAAGGAGCTGTAGGAGAAATGAGGATGGACATTATAAGAAGACAACAATCCAAACGCATCTAAACCAACCTGAAACAACTTCAAGACATGAAAGATGAACGTTTTGGAACGGTCTTCACTGTCCCCAAACTTAGATCTTAAACATATTTCTGAACCAGAGGCGTCCTGCAAGGACAAGTGAAAAATGGTTCTAAATCGAGAAGAAAAAGATTGGCTACAGGAATCAATTTGGAGGCCAAAAATGAAGTATTTAAGCTCAGTGTAGAGCAGTTTGAGCTTCTTTTCATTCTGAGCAGGGGTGTCAAGACTTTTGCAACTTATTAAAGTGAACACTCGGGGTAAAATTGATCTATGCCATTATGATAACAACCAAATGGCCAAAAAATACTATGGACAGACAGACACACACACACACACACACACACACACACAAAGCTAAACAAACACATGCAAAGCTTTGAGAAACAAAATGAGCTGATAACACTGAAATGACCAAACACACACTCACCGTGGCTATCTAAATCCACAATAATCCCTCATTTCTTTGCCATAAGCTGAAGCGGGGCCCCCTAGAGGAGGAAAGGTGGTGCCAGGCGCTGAATATTGGATCTGGAACAGCAGGATGTTCTGGATTCGCGTTCAACTCAGACCGAGGGGGATGAAAAAAAACAATGTGAAAATTTCCAACTAAAACATGCACACGCACACACACACACACACACACACACACACACACACACACACACACACACACAGACAGAAACAGGCAGCCATAAACATAATGCCTGAACACAATGGCTGAGCTCATTGAGTGAATGCCTGAGATTTTCTTTTAAATGTTTCACCACTGAATGTTTTTTAAACCTGATCTCTATCAGCTGCATACAGAGCGTTCGCTCAGTTATCACGGACAACGGTATCACCTCACTTCGGTGTAAAAACACACACACATACAAAAAAAAAAAAAGAAAATACATTCATAAGTCAATCGCTGTTAACAGAAGCTGCTGGGCAAATGACCTGGCATCTGGCTTCTGTTGTCGTGAGTGGCACTGGAGTAACCCTTTAATGAGCCGTGTGATCCCGTTTAGTCTGAACATGAAAGAAGGCTCAGCTGTGGAAGTGTGATCACTAATTTATGAAACTTGATGTTCTCATGCCGTTCCTTTTTGTCTGTTGTGAATATGCAATATGAATGTAAAAAATGTACATGAACTGTATAAGTAAAGTATGATTATTATTTCATTAAAAGCAGCGTTGTGTTTGATATGCACCCATGTAGCGCGGGCAGGAAACCGAATATGGAAAGCATGTTCTCCGAGGCGTTCAAATTCACTTTGAGGACGGGTGAGCAGCCAGCCACTGCCTCATCAGAGCAACACTACTATATATACTATATTTTATATATAGTGATTTTTTTTTTTTTGAAAAATCACTTCAGAAACACACTTCAATAGGATTTCTAATAAACTGTAGTGCTGTAGAACCCCTACCCCAAAGAATGCAGTGTTCTAAGGCGGTGAGCTCCAAATAACTGCTTCATTCTAGAACTTCCCATTTCAAAGGACTACCTCACTCTAGAACCTCCCATTTCAAATAACTGCTTCATTCCAGAACTCCATTCCAAAGACCTGCTTCATTTCAGAACCCCATTCCAAAGGACTGCTGCACCCTAGAACCCCCCCTTCCAAAGGACTGCTGCACTCTAGAACCCCCCCTTCCAAAGGACTGCTGCACTCTAGAACTGTCATCCCAAAAGACTACCTCACTCTAGAACCTTCATCCTAAAGGACTGCCTCACTTTAGAACCCCCATTCCAAAGGACTATTTCATTTTAGAACCCCATTCCAAAGGATCCCTTCACTCTAGACCTCTCATCTGAAAGGCCTGCCTCACTCTAGAACTCAAACTCCAAAGAACTGCTTTGCTCTAGAACACACATCCCAAAGAAGTGCTTTTTAAAAAATCTCTCCTCAGTTCAAATTTTGTTTTACTGTGATTCTATTGGTATCTGCACAGGAGCACCATAACAGGAGGAGAAGCCCTGAACAAGTAAGTTTGAGCCCTGAAACATGGTCTAGAGGCTGGAGATGCCAGTATTACTTTGAGCTACTTTGTAAACTTTAGTCAGGAGACCCAGGATGTCTAGCTTTGTATCCGATCCACCATACCTGCTTTCACACGAATCTAAAGAAATGAACTGCGTCTGTTTTTGAGGGTTTCATCGTGTTCCCGAGTCTGCAGGCAGGTCGCTCAGAATTTTGTCCAGGGCAGACGGACACCTGGGAAAAAGGAAAGTGCAGACAAGCAAATGTCTCTCCAACGACCTGCATGGACCCGAGATGAGCGTTCCTGCCTTAATTGCCTGAAATGTTCCCTCATCTGCAGGTCATTATTTTCCCACATAATTCTACAATATTCAACTACATCTGAACTCGGTTAGACAATAATCATCCAGGTCTTATTTTAGTAACTGAACTAAAGCCCCTGAGACCGCATGGGACTGTGAGCATCATCTAGGGCAAACGTTGCTGTGCTGTAATGGACTTTGTGCACCTGGGGAACAGACTTGTAAGACAACAGACACTGAAACAGCTGGACTTCATCAGTCTACAACATTCTTGAGCTCTAAAGAAATGCTGAAAGACATCACCTTTCCATAACCCCTGCTGAGAAACACTTTAGAACTTTCCGAAGGATTGCTTTATATCCTAGAAACATGTCATTTTAGAACTTCTTCAAAAGGCAGCTTCATTTTCCTATCCCAAAGGTCTGTTTCATTCTAGAACTCCCTCAACCATTGAAGAGTCTTCTACTACACTGACATCCCACCAGACTACAGGACTGCCTCAATCTAGAACTTACTGCTGGTGACAGAGCTAGCCAGCTGAAGGGACTTTAACTCCTGAACAACTACAGTGTCCTCTCAAGAATGTTTCATTCCAGGACCTCAAAAATAACAGTCTCTCTCACACTGCTTCATTCTATTGGCGATATTCATGAGGATGGGTTTATGAAATAGATTATGCTTCTCCAATACTGGAGGTCTCTCTCGGTGTCATTAATGATTCCAACTTTCCACTACAGGAGCACCATAAGGGAAAGTCCTGAGCGATTCAAGAGATTCAAAATAAGATTTTCAATAAAGTATTCAGCCTATTTTGGTGCAATGCAGGTTGTCACTGAACACGTTGGCCACACCTCCACCTTTCCTTCCCTGCCTGCTAGCCTCATAATATCCGTAGTTAGGAGGTAAGGCCTCAGTAAAAAATAGTTACCCTGAATAATGAGAGGTAAGTTTCAGTCAAGCATCTGATCTGAGATACGCACACTATGAAAAAAAATGAAATTTAATATTAAGAAGAGCTACTTAAGAGAGTGCAAAACCCAGTGGAATACCTCGCAGGCCCAGTCTAATTGTTGAAGGGGAATTTTTTTTTTTTTAGCTAATTTGTTTCAAAAACTATTCATCCATCCATCCATCTATTCATCCATTCCTCAGATACGGGACCCAGTGGAATAACATGGTGGCTCTCGGTCTGTCTCAGCACCATCATACCCTGCAGTTCCAAAAACTGTGATGGTAAAAGGCGAGCCTATCATTCACAACTTGTATTTTGTCTTACACCAGAATGATTTCAAAGCCTTTCATGATTTTAACTGATGCGTGGCGAAGTGATCATCACAGACAGCCATCGGAATAGTAAGCCAAGCAATCCAAGAGAGAGTTGACTCTGCGAATTATATCAAACAGACTTCCTAGGAAACATAATGCATTTCACAGCTGACGGTGTCACAAAGAACCTTTGCAGCCTCTAGCGAGCAACAGACAGAAGTGAGGAAGAAATCCCGGAAGGAAGCAAGACTCAAATGGGGAACATGTCCTCCTCCGGCTGACACTGGATAGTGAGAGAGAATGAAAGAATAACACTTTTTTTTTAATACTTAACTGCTTGATCCCACCATCTTAACACCATCCTGATGTAAAGCCTTCCATTGGTAGCATGCTCTGGATCTGTCTTGAATGGGCTCAGGACATCTACAGTAGGATCTAGAAATCTCCTACAACAGACGTCCTGAGACAACTTCCTACACGCTACCATACAGCTATGGAAAAAATAAGAGACTTTTTTTCTGTGTTGCGAGTGCAGTAGTGCTTGTATAGCAGCTTTTCTATGTGCTGTATTCCAGCAGCTTCACCCCTGATTCAGGTTCTGAGACAGAGCTCACACATGCACACACACACACACACACTCTGCTCTTAACATCACTATTTTAATTGTTGCAGTTGTAAAATAATGTAAGAGTGTTGTGTAGTTTAACATTTCCAAGGAATAATACATTATGTATTATTTTGACATTTTCTCCAAACATTTTTTGTTTGGAATTTTGAATCAAGTGCAGTCAATAGTGTATGAAACAATAGTGACATGCACATTTTACACAGAGACACTCCCACACATTACAAAAGCAATAACCAGAAAAACATGATACAGCCTCTTATTATTTTCCAGGGCTCTATATGTCAGTTTTTGATGCCCTGAGCCCCTTTTCTTCTTCCTCTAATGATGTCCTGAATCAGTTACCGAATTCCTAGCACTCGGCTGTTTTCCAGCTTCCTAATACTGAAGTCCAGAGCCAGTTTCCAGGTCAAAACAGGAGTGATGATCATTAAGCACCTGTGAAGTACCAGGTAGTGTCCTTGGTCCCCTTCTATTTCTCTCTTTGTGTGCTTCAAAAAACAAGTTGCTGATTGCTATGCTAATGATGCCCAGCAGGACAAAACGGATGCTCCTGATGTAACAAACAATCTACATGCTTGTTTATCAGCTACAAAGGAGTGGACATGCAATAACTTTTTAAAGGTCACTAAAGAAAAAAATGTGGATGGTTATTAGAGGGCCCAGGGGATGGAGAGCGAAGGTGAAATAAAGGTTGGCTATTTTAGTGATCCAAATTAAACCGCATGTGAGAAACTTTTTGCATTGATTTAAATTTTAAACACCATGTCCCATGCAATACCAAGAGGCCGTTCTTCTATTTGAGGAACATCGCTAAAGTCAGACCCTTTGAATCACTGAAAGAGGCTGAGAAGTCAATGCATGCTTTTATTTCTAGCTGCTATCTAGTTCCAGTTTTATTTCTAGTCATCATCTTTCTAGCTCTAGTTCTAACTCTATTTTTGCCAGCATCAGGAATGACACAATTAAGACTTATTTAGAACACAGGCGCTAGAACTCTCTGTGCTGAACTTAATTTTTCCACCTGTGCCAGTTAGACATGATTGTAATTTCTCATCTCATTTCTTGTACTCACCTACTTAATGACCACTTAATGACCTTCTACCTTCACACATCACTTTATCAGGATTCTCCACATTACACAATAACAGGCTTAAAGAGAGACAGTGCAGAAGCATTTTGACTCTACACCCGAAACGTATATATATATACAGTATATTTTTGACGTTCGGGCCTCGTCCGCCACGCCCCCTCGTCTTCATGCTGGGTTGCTAAGCATCGCGCCCAAACACAATCCAGTACGAGAACGAGGGGAGTGGCAGACGAGGCCCCTGCGTCACATCTTTTTTCGTGGCAATACATCATTTTTCATGCATTTTAGTGCTAAATTAATGTTTTGTTACTGATGAGAGGACGCAAAGAAAGGCGTCTTGGGATAGTGAAACGGGAGGTTTGAAAGTAGCCAATTCAAGAATGTTATTTATTTCTCCTCGCTGCTGATTGGCTGGTGCCATGTGACGCATCCCTCGCTGTACTCAGAGGTGGGAGGTTTGACAGTAGCCAATCCAAAAACGTTATTTCTTTCTCCTTGCTGCTGATTGGCTACTACCCTGTGATGCTGCAGACCAGAATTCCCCCCGTGGAGCGTCTCGAGTGTGCTCTGTTTTTCGTTTCGTTCTTCTTAAAGCCCTGTATTTTTATTACTGTAAATTAAATTAATTTATTACTGTACTTACCTGCTTATACCAAAGAAAACGCCTGTGCATGAAATACAATACAGTCTATACAGGGGTAACATCAGTATTTTACATTCTAGCACTGCAGGAGTTCAGTGTAAACTGTACAGTACAAA
>JBBIGA010099495.1:0-11003 GCA_037576975.1 Alestes dentex | reverse complement strand
ATATAAAAACATGCACACAGATAAAAACCCTGCAGTACAATCAGCTCAGCTTCTTACACAGCAAAGAAATATCCTGTAAGAAAACAGAATAAGAGAATAAAAAGTGATCACCTGCACGTTCGCCTTTTAACGCATCCCAGACGTTGCAGTTGAAGTCATCGTAGCCGGCCAGCAGGAGGCGGCCGCTCTTGGAGAAGGCCACGGAGGTGATACCACAGATAATGCTGTTGTGGCAATACATCGTGAGCTCCTGGTCTGCGCGCAGGTCAAACAGCCTGCAGGTGGCATCGTCCGAGCCGGTGGCGAAGGCATTTCCGTTGGGGAAAAACTACAAGACCAGAGGACCTGGGTTCACTCGGTGTGATGGACACTATATGAAGAAGAATATTTCAGAGTGTGTAAAAAGGGCACTCACACAGACTGCATTGATGTCGGAGACGTGGCCAGTAAAGGTCTGCCTGCACATCCCATCTCTAATGTCCCACAGTTTGCAGGAGGCGTCACAGGCACCAGACACAAATGTCTTGGAGTCAGGGCTGAGTGACAGACTCATCACGTCGCCAGTGTGGCCTGTGAAGCTGGTGGCCTGCTGGCCTGTCTCAATGTCCCACAATGCACTGGAAAGCAAGCGTGGTCAGTCAGTTTTCTATGTTTGTGCAAAGGAGAGAGCTTGAAAGGATAAAAGACACAGTTGGAAGTCCTGTTCAAAAGGTGAGCCTATGTGGAGTGACTTAAGTGACTGAAAGGAGCATTTAAGCCTAAATTGTCATTTCTCCATGTTATGTAATATTTACTAAAAGTATTCACCAAAAGTATGCATCACACAAGTCATACAACCATTGGGAATCTCCCCAGTGCAATAAAGAAAAAGGGCTCAGAAATACATTCAGCTTCCTAACAGTAATCTGAACTACCTGACTTCCTTCTGCATGAGGAAGCGAACAGGGCAAAAACATTCCAAACATTCCACCATCAAGTATTCGCCCCTCTGTAGTTTTCTTCTCACCTTCCAATATTTGTCATCAAAAATGGGTGCATGTGATGTTTAGATGAAGTAATGACTACATTTTTCATTTAAGGATAAAACAAATTAAGCAAGAGTTAGTCTGTAGTTATATCTGTTATTCCCCACATGGGGTGTTAATACATTTTAAATGTACAATTCAAAAATCAGGAAAGTCATGATGACTAAGCAGTAAGTAAATCTAAGGGCTTAATACTGGATTATACCAGCCCCAACACAGGACCATCTGGAAAGATAACTGCTCAAGACTAGCCCAAAATCAGGGCACCTTTTTCCAAATATTGTGAGGGAAGAATCAGCTTCAAAATCTGCACTATTGTTTGGTAGTGTGGCCCAGGCATTATGTTCCCTCATAGCTGATAGCTCAAAGCACTGAATCAGTAAACCCACCATGTGGTGTCTCCAGAGCTGGTGACTATCTGGTTGTCATTTATAAAGCGACAGCAAGACAAATAACCTGCAGGGAAAAAGAAGGCCCATTACACATTATGTTCACATCTATGTTATTTTACCATCTCACTACCAAAAAAGATGTTGCTGTTTAGTGTAACAGTACAAAGTAATGTGTAACAGTAGTATGATAAAGCTACTCTTTTGTGTCAAAATTAAAATCTGTAATCAAATTACAGTTGCTGACTTCAGAATATTTTCGTTACTCATCTCTTAATTATGTATGAACAATATTAAATATCCACTGAATTCCACCTATATTATACGTATCTGCCATAATTTGTGTGTGCTGCTTGCAATAGCCAACTGTGCGACTTGGACTGTTAATATAAGCAGTGCATCACAATCAGTTTGCACTTTGCTGAAGAAGAAAGAGCCCCAACATTATTTAACCAGACCAGACCTTTAGTCAGAAACAGCTCTGTAAGCTTTACATATAAAAATTTTATTTTGAGATAACTGTTTCTGCTGGCTGGTTTCTGGGCTTTTCATGTATACTAATCAGCCTTTTATCAACGAAGCATTGTTGATGTTCAGAGCAGAGACGTTTTCATCAACATGCCTTTTAAAGTAGGTTTACTGGCTAATGTAAACCTCAATATAACCTCATACAGCAGCATTTCTGGGTGAGTCAGGGGTTACTGTCGCTTTAGCAGCTAGTGTCTCTTTACCTGTGTGTCCAGGCAGTTCTCTTGTGACTCTGACGTTTCCCTCACGCGTTTTCAGACTGTATATGGAGCAGATGTTGTCCAAGCCTCCGCAGGCCACAAAGTTGCCCGAGGGCGCATAGGCACAGGTCATCACCCAGGACGAGCGCAGCGGGATCGCGTGCATCTAAGAAACAAATCATGCAGATTCAACAGTTTCAGTTCTCCATTCATGAGAACTTTATCACTTGAAGCTGAAGAAAACTTCTACCGTTTAGCCTAGCAGAAAGTAAAACTGGCACATTTTTGTCATTCCTTGACATAGAAACCAACAGCAAAAGGGCAGAAGTGCAGGTTTGAACCAGTCTGAATTAAGACTGAATGCAAATGTACATAACTGTTTAACTAACGTAATTATGGGAAGAACACATTTGTTCAAAGAGATTCTGGATCATTTTTACTAGCCCATCATGACATTTTTACACAGCGTACACAGCAACTGTTTTGTTCAAATGATGTTCTATAGGTTTTATTTTGACAGTGACATGTTTTACTCAATGCTCAGTATGTTTTAAGGAAAAAAGGGAGGCTAAAAGCATCGCTAAAGTAGCTTAAGCATTATGTTACCTTATTTGTTGTGTAGCTGTCCCATATGATTAATTTGCCATCTTGGGAAGCACTGACAAGTAACCTAAACACAAAAACATTAGACACATAAAAGAAGAACTGAGATTTATTGTATATAAGAAAGTAAGAAAGTAGCCCTCAGCTCCAGGGCAAAAAATAAAAATAAAAATGATCACATACGCACAAAACTCCTGACCACACAAGCTACAGTACAATTTTGCATAAAGGAAGAGTGCTGCCACTTAAATGTCAGTCAGTGGCTGTGGGGAAAAAATAAAACCAACAGTCCTGAGGATAATTTAGAGCGAATACGGAGAGAAATCAGAATACAAACACACCTTGAGTCGCTGCCCCAATGCATGGCATAGATTTTAGCTAGGTGACCCCTAAGTGTGCGCCTTGTCCTCATCTGTATCCGTCCAACTGAGTCCAGACCAGCTGTGATCTGGAAAACAAGCACAATGACAGGATGCCTTACTGCACTTTTCAGTCAGGGCAGTCAATGGGTACTTATTAAAGGCGACTAAATCGAGTGCTTGTCCCAGTTAGTGTATATAAAGTATTAAATTATCTTAAGTATATAATACTTTATTTTTAAGGTACTAAGCTTTTTGAGTATTGATACAAAATACAAAGGAATATGCTTCTAATCCTTGATTTATTGTTTGCCAGTATTAAAGCTTGCCTGATTAAAGCTTGCCTGACTTTCTTATGGTATTAAATTGGGACAAATACATCCAAACTCACTGCTAATTTCATGCTAATACAAACTTTCTCTTTTCATGAAAAGTTTCATACTAAACGTTACAACATACCTGTGAAAGAGTTGAGTCACTACAAGCCTTCCTGGCTTCCTGTTCAGAAATAAAGTAGAAAAAAAAAGAAAAAACAAAACAAAACAAACAAAAAAAAAAAAACACACGAAATATTATTTATTGAGGAAACAACCCTAACAGCTGTGTATTATGACCACTACACTGCATAAGCAAATTACCGCACAGTGATTTGGTTTCACATCCGTTATTTAGGAAATGATTCAACGCATCATAAGATCTCAAATTTCAAACCCATTCAGTTTTTATTCACCATACCTACGTCATACTGCTCACCACTGGGCGCTATGTAACAACAGATCTGGGAAAATCTGGATGGCAGGGCAACACCGTGAACTCTCTGTCTAGGCCGTCAAACCATTTCTGAACAAAGTGTGCATTATTCTGCTGAAAGAGGCCACTGGCATCAGAGAATCCCACTGCGATGAAAGGGTGTACCTGGTCCATAATGATGAACGCTCAGGATTTACCCAGAGCATCACACTCCCTGCCTCCTCGTGGAATCACTTCTCCAGGTAAATGGAAAAAGAAAACAGGACTGTTTGGACTGTGACCTCCTTCCATTTCTCCAAGGTCCAGTTCTAACAGGTTAGCACTAGCATATAGAAGAGAGCTGGGTGTCCAAAACTCCACTGGTTTGTTTGTCCCACAGACCAGATACTCGCCACTGCTGACCAGGAGTGCCCCACAAGCCTTGCCATTTCAGAAATGCTCCGAATGTCATCTGGCCATCACAAACTGGTCAAAGTTGCTCAGGTCTTTGTACCTGGCCATTTTTGCATCCATTATATATGGCCCATTTTAGCATTTAACATACCAAGACCATGTCTTGTGCCACTGTAATGAGATATTCAACATGTGCTTCTGATTTATTTTATCTGATATTTGAACCTATTTCTGGGGATTCTTCACATTACTTTTCTCTTTACTTTACCAAACTGTTGTATATACACAACAGAACACGAGGTCAAAAATGGCCAAAATTGGCATATTTAATTGAGTACTGCTATAATCTATTATAATAGCTTTAGCATGAAAACAATCTACGCAGCTCTGTCACCACCATCACAACACTTCAGCACATCTTTATGCCCATAGTTGGGTTTCCTCAGGCCTCTCTTACCCGGATTTGGTTGCGTAGCTGCTCGGCTTCCTGCCGTAACTGTTCCAACTCGCTCATTGTCCCTGTGTGTTACAAACCCACACCTGCGGAGACCAGCTAGGACCTGCAACAGAGACAGTCTTTAGACACACACAGGCTTCAGGGGATGACTTAACAATACAGACTTTTTGCCACACTCTGGACTGAAGTTACTCCTTAACAATGACCAAAGGTAAACTCGTCCTGTTCAAGTTTCATACTATATAGCATTATGGTAAACTCACACGAGCACACAAGTCTCTGATGTCACCTCAGGTCCGTCTAATGTAGATGTGTATGAGGCCACTCTTCTTGTCACAAATTAAGTGTGTGTATACTGTCCAGCTTCCAACAAGAGCAGCAGAATAAATGCAAATAAACAAGAAAGCAGTAAGACTATTTGTTCTGTTCGTACAAAGATATTTTGTGAGCTGGTGAGGAGAGCACAGCTTCGGTTCCAGATTCCTCCTCGGTTCCTCCAGCCGTCGTCTGGATGTGTGAAAATCTCTCTTAATTTGATTTAATGAAGGACTGAATAAGCCAAACCAGGTTTCCGATGGAAACTACAAGTAATACTGGGGTTCCACAAAGAACACACAGATATACTGAACACTATTTACTGTATGTTATTTGTATTTATTCTTTTAAGTTGTATTATTTGGTCTTATTTAGTACGTTTAGTCATCTTAATGTGTAAACAACACACTCCTCATACAAACAGTTTTTAATTCTTAAAAACTATTGCAGGTACTGATGATTTTGCAGGTACTGTATCACCATTTTATTTAAAATATTAACTGAAGTTATATATTCACAAGTTTTTTTTTTCTTTTCCATTTTCAGCCATTTTTTGTATCTAAGGGTAGCAATCCTGGAACAAAAAATTCGGAGAATAACAGAGGCCGGGGACCTTGGACCCCCAAGTTTACAGTTTGCTCGAAGGACGCTGATCATTCAGCTTGCCGTTTTATCATGTTACACTTTATTTATATGAAATGGAGAAACTTGATTTGTTGCTTGTTGCCCTGTCACTTAATCACAGCTACCCAATCACCAGCTCCTGTATTAAATAAGTGGCTGCTTTTCTGCCTGCTAGTGTGAATGTATGGTTAGGGGTGTAAATCTCACTTCACAGTTTGATTTGATTACATAATACACTGTTATCTCCAAAAAACAAAATGTACAGCATATCACATTGCTAAGAACAGCTAAAATAACTGAATTCTGTCAGCATTCTTTACAGATAATTGTCAACCACATAAGTAAGTCTATTTGACATTATTTAACAGTGTGATGATCCAGTTTGACAAGGTTAATTAAGCTTCCATTACTTTTAGCTATGTATGCTTGTGGCTCAAGTCAAGTCAAACAGGTTTATTTTCATTTCAGCCATATACACACACATTGCGTAGTGAAACCAAACAACGTTCCTCTAGAACCATGATGCAAAACAAGAACAAAAACAGAAACATAAGAGCAAACAGGACAAAATACACAGAGTGTGAAGACAGCAAGAGCGAGAGTGCGAGAAAACCACAAGAGCAACAAAACAACAGGACAAATAGAGCAGGCGACGAATGCAATGTCATGACAGATACCGTACTCTAGCAGAGGAGAGTTAAGTGTGCAAAAATGCAGGATAGAGGCAGACAGCAAGAAATATAATTGTGGTACCAGTTGTTCTGATACACGTTAGTGAAAGTGTGGTGTAAAAGTCGACTCAAAACTAAACTTTTGCACTAGTTGTTGGACCCATAGAGGCCGCTTTGACTCAGCACAACAACATCTTGGAAAATCATGTTGGAAAATACTCTATTAAAAATCTGAAGTAATTTGAGCCCAGTCTTGACTGATTGACGACATTTGGCAGTAAGGTGCATAAAGAGCTGACTTTCTGCTGAACTAACTTTTAAATCAAATTATGGATTCAAACTGAAGGTAAGTAAACAGATGGTGCTGCCCAGTCAAGAGGGTGGCACTTAGACAAAACTGACAAAAGGTTCTCTCAGCACTGGCACCCCATTGTTCTCCATGAGTTGGCATGACTTGGCACTGAATCACTGAGAGCAGCCTAACCACACTTCAAGTCACATAAACTTGATAGAAGAACTCTTACCTTTTACTCAGCCACAAATTATTACACATTAGAGCTTTACATCACAGTATAATTTATTTATTTATGTCATAGATCCAGGTTAGATCCAGGCCACCACGCCATACAGCACTACAGTGCTGCCTTGAGAATGATGAGAAAGTGTCTTGTGTAAGTTTTAAATGGAGCAGTCTATCTTGCATGTCATTTTCAGACTCATGCTGGTGAAAACTTTATATGAAGGAACTTACAAGAAAAATTCCAGTTAGGCTTTCAAGCTTTCATTCCTAGATCAAACACAGTGTTGGTTTATGTTGTGAACAATCTGACTCACGCAAAACTGTCCATTCTGGTCATACAGGATCTGAGCGGATGATTCAACACAGGTGATTGCAAGATCCTGATGCACTGAGTTAGGCCTCTCAGGGACTGGCATACAATGAAATTATATTTAATGAACAGACAGCTCCACTGTGTTAGAAAATCTTTCTTGTAAAAACGTTAATGTTTTCTTTGGAGTGCCAAGCTTCTGTTTTAGGACGTGTTCTGTTTGTAAGCTGCCTACCTCTAGGAAATGTAATCAGGAAACAAAAAAAAGTTTCATTTCTATGCTGCTGTACACAATAATACACTTCTGTTTCCTCATAGTCAAGACTCTGTTGACAGACTAATAAAGTGGTTTCAGGCAGCTTAATTAGGACCAAACTGATAAACTGGTTCTTGGTACTGACTCTCAGACAAAACTGATTTGTGAGAAACTATACCTTTCTGCCTGTTAAATATCTAGAATCAATCGTCTAGATGTCATTTTAGATCCTGATCATTTTAATAATGTGGAAAAGGCTGTATTTTATCATCTAAAAATATTTCAGAAGTTTGGTGACTCCTGTTTGAGAGTGATGCAGAAAAACTGGTCAGATGTAGAAGGGTTTTTAGTGATCTTCCTGATCTTTAACCACACAGGCTGCTGATACCTGGGTCAAGATTATGTTTCACATTTCATGTGCCATAATCAAATCCACCACTTCGCCAATATATTACTACTTGTCTGCTATTCTTCGCACCGGCTCATGCTGCAAGAAAGAGTGTCTATCAAGAGTTAAATGTTAAAATTAATTATGCAGACAGAAGAGGAAACAAAAAACAGCTGCTTGAAGAAAAATCATGATCTGATATTGCACTCACTCATCTGATGCAGACTATCATAAAATGCATTCCTACCATCATAAAAATGAGTTCCAAGCAGTGAACTTAGCCAAGAATTACTTGGACATGGTACAAAAACCTGTACTTTTTGTCTGGGCCTAAGTTTGGTTGTTTCGTGTGCATCCAAGTACAGGTGGAGTGTTCACACCTTTCAGAATAAACGGGATTAAAAGAAAGGTTTGACTGTTGTGAAATCCAATCACAGCAGCAAAACCAAGCCTGTACTAGAAAAACAGAAGTGAACTGTAAAGGGCAATGACTCAATACATTCATTCTTATACTTCCTTTCAATACATCATATCTACGGCAAATTGGATGTAGCCTTTTTCTCTTAAATGGTTTCAGGACTCATTTTATAAACAAAAAAAAGCCCATCACCTTCGCTAGACCTGGTAAGACAACCTGAAGCACTAATAACGCAGATCTGAAAAGAAATGAAATCATGGTGACCACAGAACCCCCATGTTTGTTCACCTAAAAGTGAAAGTAAAAGTGTTGCCTACACGGAAATTTAATTTGCTAAAAAGGTCTGTTCTTTCTCATTTACAGACATTTTTATGTTGGAGAATATTTGACATACTTTCCTTTTCCAGGTGTGCACTCAAATGATTTAATGGATAATTCCACAGATTTCTTTCTTTACAAATGTGGTGATAGGAACCAAATGTTGTCACGTCTACAGCACAAATAAACCCAAAAGTGAATGCGTTTTCAGGTCCACTTTCGATGAAATATCCATAGTGGTAAAACTGGTAAATTTGAAAGAAAAGAGAAAAAAAAGATCTTCTAAATCTCCAAAAATACTTTCAGACCAAAACAATTTCATGCCATAACTGTGTAATGGAGCTTTAAAAAGGTATTGAAAGTTCCATTCACTACCACTGTGAACCTTTCTAACTCGGTACACTATATGGACAAAAGTACTGGGATGCCTGACCATTACACCAACAGGGACTTTAAATGGCATTATGTCTAAACACATAGACTTTAATATGGAGTTGGTCCCCCTTTGTAGCTATAACAGATTCCACTCTTCTTGGAAGTCTTTCCACAAGAAGTGTTTCTGTGGGAATTTGTGCCCATTCATTCTGTAGAGCATTTATGAGGTCAGGCACTGGCGTTGTACAAGAAGGCCTGGCTCACAATGTCCATTCCAGTTCATCCCAAAGGTGTTGGAAGGGGTTGAGGCCAGGACTCTTCCAGTCAAGTTCTTCCACACCAAATTCATCCAACCATGTCTTTATGGAACACTGTGGGCACAGTCATACTGGAATAGAAAAGGGCCTTGCCCAAACTGTGTCCACAAGCATGTGTTGTCCAAAATGTCTTGGTATGCTGAAGCATTAAGATTAAGCCCTTCACTGGATGTGACCGAGCCTTGGCCAAACCCTGAAAACAGGTGTGTCCCAATACTTTTGTCCATATAGTGTATGTTTCTCCAGCAGGAAGGAACTTACACCAAACCACTCTGGATGACTTTGTTAAGAGTAGTTAAACTACGTCTAGACAATTATTTAGTGATTTTTAAGAAGAGAATGTAAATAAGAAACAAAAAACTGCTGCCTTTAGGCTTGCTGTACATTTCTGTAGCACCACTTAGCTTCTCAACTTCCTTCAAGGATTTTGACATCTCAAAAGCCCCTGCCAAAAAACTTATCGAAAGAAAAAACGGAAATGTAGGCTGTCTTGTCTTTTTTCAAAGAGAAAGTGGCTGAAGATAACAAAGAAGGCCACTGGTTTTATGGTTTTTTTTGTCCTTGTCAGGCCCGTTCTCTCAAATCAGCTGTACACTGAAGCTAAAGAAGCCAGGCTCCACTCTCTAGCACAGGAGAAGATGAATAGATTAGCTATTCATGATTAATACAACACACTTATCCAACATCTCGATGAAGATATACACCTATGAGAGGAAACACAGCTAACCCCCACCCTGCAACCTGTTGCTTTCACCAAAACACGACTAAAAAACACACACAAATCCCAAACAGACCTAAATTGGTATTTAATGTGAACCTTACCTGAAACAAGCACTTCTAGGCACGTCGTACAGGTGCAAAGCTTCTCTCAAAACCCACACATGGCGAAAATTGTAAAATAAACGACCAAAAAACGACTTGATTTGAGTAAATTTAAGGCATTTAAAGGGCCACACACCCTCCGACGTGCTGCTTCTCTTCACCACACCCATAGAGAAAACGGGAACATGGCAACAGCAGCGGCGGAGGGGTGTCCACACACACATTTACCCCTGACAAACAAACAGCACGAACTGCTAACATAAAACGCAACAGTCGGTTTGTTTATCTTTAAAAGTTGTTTAAATTCAGTGCAAACACAAGTGCTCTTACTCTATGTACGCATGTGTAATAATTTCACGATAGTTTTGCGTCCCCTTCCGAAGACGATGGTATCGTCCGTCGTCTGCCTCAACAAAACGCCTGCGTGAGATAAAGGAAATGGATCCGTCACGTGTTAGTGGGGCTGCTCCTGAAACAGTAGTTTTTCTGTGTTAGAGTGGGATTAATCCCACATTGTACATTTTGAAGTATGTTTTAAAGGTGTCTGTGCTATAGTAAGTAATAAGAACGTTTGTAAAGTGGCTGGCATATCTAGGGTTTTTTGGGCCCCAGGGCCCCATTACAAAAATGGCTACTTCTTCTTCTACTTGGGCTGCTCCTGATTAAGGGCCACCACACTGGATCAACCATCTCCTTTTCCTTCTATCCTCTGCATCTTTTTCTCTCGCACCAACTGCCTGCATGTCCTCCCTCACCACATCCATAAAGCTCCTACTAGGCCTTCCTCTTCTCTTCCCAGCAGCTCCATCCTCAGCATCCTCCTCCCAATATAATCTGAGTCTCTCCTCAGCATCCTCCTCCCAACACACTCAGAGTCTCTCCTCAGTGTCCTCCTCCCAACACACTCAGAGTCTCTCCTCAGCATCCTCCTCCCAACACACTCAGAGTCTCTCCTCAGAATCCTC
>JBBIGA010099466.1:0-11003 GCA_037576975.1 Alestes dentex | reverse complement strand
TATATATATATATTAGATAAATAGATACAGTATTGTAAAGTCTTGAGCTATTCCTCATTTTCTTCATATTTTGCTTCTAAAGAGCTAGTGTTGTAGAATAATTCTCTTTTAGAGGAATGTTTGTTAAGCCACACTGTGACCTACTATTAATTATTTAAGCATAACAAAGCCACTTAAATTTAGGCTTGAACCAGTGAAGAAACACGTGCAAATGATTCCAGATGATCGGGCTGGTGATAAATATACTGGTGATGCTGAATCCTGAGTGGTTGCATAAGCACCTTGTATCTTTAGGCACATTGCAGCCTTTTTCCAACATATGTAAAATTTTGGTCAGCACGACTGCACCGGGCAGCAGAATATAGCACAAAACAGCTGAACAGAGTATTGTATGTAAAGAAATAGAGTGTTTCATGTAAAGTAAAGTATAGCTGACTGTTGCACATGAACATGTAGAAATGAAAAGAGATTGAGGAATATGTTTGGTTGTTATATAATATTATATAATATTGCAAATGAAAGGTCATGCTGTTGACATGACCACGGTGGGTTTGATGAGAGGGGAGGATGAGGTGGTGTTCAGCAAGGGCGTGCAATGGCTAACAGACTGGTGCAAAAACAACAACCTGTCTCTGAATGTGGACAAAACAAAAGAGATGGTGACTCACATGGACCCTCAACACCAGCTCCATCTCCATTACCTACAGAGGTACATGGTACAGACATTGTGCCACATCAGAAGACCAGACCCTAAAGAGGATAATAAGGACTGCTGAGGTCATCATAGTCTATTTTCCCTCTGTTGCTGACATTTACACCAGATGCTGAATCCACAAAGCCACCAGCATTGTGGATGACCCCACACACACCTCCCACACCCTCTTTTCCCTCCTTCCATCTGGTAGAAGGTTTTGTAACTCTCAAACCAGACTGCGATGCAGCGGGTTAAGATACTTGGTGCCTCTGTAAAATGTAGTGAGGATGAGTGAAGGTAATCTGACATTTCTTAAGTGAAGACTGTTGTATCGTCTGCAAATTTTATGAAGTGATTAGTGCTGAACTGTACAGAGCAGTTGTGGGTTAGTAGAATGAAGAGCAATGGGCCGAAAACACAGCCCTGTGGTGCTCCTGTGCTTAAAGTGATGAGGTTCAGGCCCAAAACTCTTAGCTTTATACTCTGCCTCTGTGAGATTATGGTAATGAAGGCTGGTCTGAAATTGATAAACAACATTCTCACATATGAATATTCTTTTTCCAGATGGGTCAGTGATAGGTGAAGTGCAGTTGATACACATCTGACTTCCAGTACAACACGGAGGGCTGCCATCTGCAGAAATTCTCAGACGACTCAGCAATAGTTGGATGTATCAGGAGTGGGGACGACTTGGAATACGGGATGGCTGTGGACAGTTTTGTGGACTGGTGTGAGCTGAATCAGCTGCAGCTCAATGTCCAAAAGATGCCTGGGGGAGGGAGTGGATGTGGAGATTGTTCAGGAATACAAATACCTGGGCGGTCACATTGACAATAAGCTGGACTGGTCTAAGAATCTCTCTGGCCACATACAAGAGGGGTCAGAGTAGGCTGTACTCCTACGTAGACTCCGCTCTTATAGAGTCTGCAACACTGTGTTGTGGATATTCTATGAGTCTGTTGTGGCCAGTGCCATTTTCTATGCTGTGGTGTGCTGGGGTGGTAGCATGAAAGTGGCAGACATGAAGAGACTTACCAAACTGATCAGGAAAGCTGGTTCTGTGTTACTTATATATAGAATTTATACCAAGCATTTCTGTATGTAGCATAGTCTACTCATATTGAGCTTTTTTCTTTCTACAGATTTTTATTTAGAATTTATATTATATTGTTACTGTCTCTGTGTCTTTGTGTGTTGTAGCAGTCAATACATGAGCAATTTCCTCTGGGATCAATAAAGTTTTCTGATTCTGATTCTGATACAGAATCAGATTAGGGTGGCAGCCAAACTGGAGAGGGTCCAAGGTGCTGGGGAGGCTGGCTTTGAACTGGTTCATGATGAGCCTCTGGAAGCACTTCATAATAACGGCAGTGAGAGCTATATGACAGTAATCAATCAGACAGGTTACAGTAGATTTCTTCAGTACTAGAAGTATTGTGGTGGTTTTGAAACATAACTAGGCAATTGCATAATGGGATGACATCAATATCTATCTATAGACAGAGAGTTAGATATAGAAGTCTGCCTAGTCTGGAATGAAACAATGCTCTCAAAGACATATTCTGGCAGTGAATACTTTTAATGTATTTAACAACAGATGAAATGTTAAAATATTTTAATGATGCAAACCATTAAAGATGGAACTAACACTGACCTTTAACATGCACAAATATATTTTAATTGTATAAGACGTTTATTTAGGTGTCCTAACCTAACTAGGCTAAATGGGTTTCACAGACTCTTAAATCAGAGCTCAGTAACAAACTATAATTTAGGACACACACACACACACACACACACACACACACACACACACACACACACATATTCTGAACTGAAGAAACCTTACTCCACAGTTGTCACTGTAAATATCCAGTTTTCATTTACATACTGAATGTTTGTTTTCTTATCCTGTTGCTGCTACTTGCTATTTTTGCAATTATTTATTTCTGTCTACATTCCTTCGCATTTTTACACACTTAAGAACTCTGCTGCTAGAATACAATATGTCATACTACTGTATTCACTTACACTGGTACTGCACTGTATGTTGTCTTATCCTGTAAATGATTGTACTGTGCTCTTGTGTTTGTGCACTCTCTCTTTAGTCATGTCCTGCCTGTGTGTTCTTAGGGTGTTCTGGCTTTTGCTCTTTGTGTTGCAACATGGTTCTGTTTTTTGTCCTTTGTCTAGCACCATACTCCCTGTAGTATTATATGCTACTCGTTTTTCTATTCCTATTGCTCCTATTGATGGTATTTTTGCATAATTACTTATTGCTGCCTACCTCAAATATTTGCATTTCTTTGCACTTTTATGCACACAATGATTCTGCTGCTAGAATACAGTATATCACTGTACTGTATTTATCCTCCCTAATAATGTTGCTGCTTCTGTTGACTGCACTGTATCTTGTCTTGTCCTGTATATTATTGCGCTGTTGCTCTTGTGTTTTTCTGCACTCTCTTTTGTAGTTCTGTCCTGCCCATGTTTGTGTAGCCATTAGGGCTGCACAATATATCGTAAATTTACATTCATCGCGATATCAACATGCACGATATACATATCGCGAAAGACTGACTGAACTGCGATAAATGGTGTTTTTCCAAAGCTCTTCATATCAACATATTTGGCCAATCAGATGGAGTCCAACTGCCTTATGCCCGCCCCCTAGTAGATGGAGAGTAGAGCTGTAATACTCGGATCCTTTTTAGGATTCGGCTCCCTCTGACTCACTAAACTGATCCGGATGTGTGAGTCACTTGAGTCACTTGAGTCAGTTTTGGAAGTTAACCGGCGGATTCACTGACTCCCCGCCTGTCTCGCCTTGGTCTCTGGTGTCGCGGCGGCCGGGTTAGAGGGAGGCGGCTGGACAGGCTGAAGTCAGCCTAGCCGCTAACTACCCCTGGGAGCGGGCTCAGCTTTCAACCGCTGTATTAAACTATCATTAACAAAACTGTCATAATTAATCTCTAACGACTCTGTCACCCAGAACCGTGTATTTATCAGTTGTATTCAGTGACTAGCCTAAGACAGCGGCTCTTAGCTTCTCGCTCGAATTACCCGTTCCACCTTAAGTCGTGCTTCTGTTTCCATTTCATCATTTAAAGTGGAACGGATAATTCGAGCGAGAAGCTAACATCACCCGTATTTGTTTTAGTTGTTCTGTTTGTTTTTTACCTTTATAAGTAGTTTGTAAGCTAAAAACATTCTTAGGACCATGCTAAACACTTTTAATAAAATTTTAACCCCACTTTCTGAGCTCCAAACATTAAAGAGGCTCAGCAGTGGCCTGAACTGACCCGCTCATACTCTCGGTATTAACATGGATAAATATTAATGCAGTTTCAGGTCTAATCTAATATCTGTTCAAATGAATGTCTGAGAAAAGCAGATCTGAATGGTGATAAATGAGAGTAACTTGTTTTTTACACTGGCTGCACAGCTGTAGTGCTCATTATTAAAGGGTACCTATGCCCAATTTCTAGCCCCGTTTGTGACGTCAGAGTTTGGAATACTATTCTTGCCTTTAAGGCTTTTATATGTAAAAGAGACTCATGTATGTAAATGATCTCTGCTCTGATTGGTTGCACTGTTGTTATGATAAGGCCCAGTGTAGGTAAGGTAAGTGAAAAGCTTCATGAGCAAGTTCATAAAAAGCAAAATAAGTACTGTTTTCGGCCCGGCATGTTCTTTCCCTGAAAATATGTATAAATCTTTAAAATAACCAAAGTAAATAACCAAAGATTCTAGAGCGCTCTGTGAATGTATTTTGCTACACAATTTCGGTGCTGAAACCCGTGGAAATGCATGCTAGTGCTGGTGCCGGTGCTGAACCAGAACCAGCTCGGTTCCAACACCGGCACCGGCACGGCCCTGTTGGAAAAGAGATAAGAGAGAATTTTTAGCGCATCAGGAAATATTGTAACACGCCAATGCACATGTTTAAAGCCTAGCAAATAAACATGCTGGTTTTCCTAGCAAAGAACTTGCCACAATAAAGCATGCTTACACAAGTGTGCACACACACAGAGACACACATACACTTGCATGACTACACACACAGACATGGTACATTACATTGCATAGTGTCCTACAGTGACTGTTCCCCAGTGCGTGTAGTTGAGTTAAACTACATTATTACAGATTGTTTCTTTTGCTATGTTTTCTGGCTAAGCACCTACTATAATTTAAATTATGTTTACATTTATTTAAGATTTAAAATGATAAAAAAAAATTCAATGGTTCAAATGTTTTATGGGAGGCATTACAATGCTCTGTTTAAGTAAATTCTTTAAAAAAAAAACATGTTGAAATGGAAATATTGCATTTCTTTTTTTTTTTTCTGCATAGACTAGTCGGCGTCTGGAGTTTATATTACCAGCAAATCCAAGGCAGAAAAACATAACACTATAAAGGCTAAGTTTTTACTTACTTATCGCATGTGATATCGCCATTGCAACACTCAACAACATTATCACATACCACATGTTTTCCTAATATCGTGCAGCCCTAGTAGTCATGCAGCATTCTGTTTTTGTTCTTTGTGTTGCACCATGGTTCTGGGGGAGCGTTGTTTTATTTAACTGTGACAGTCTATATGGATGAAATGACAATACAAACCTACTTCAGACTTGAGACTTCAGGCGTGTCCAACATATTTAGTGAAATAGAGCTGTCATGGCCTGTGTCTCTGAAGATGAAAGGTTGAAACACATCGTTTTACACACTAGAATTAACGTAATGCAGCCTCCAATGAAGAAAGTGAAGAAATTCTGTAATAAAAAATTCCTGACCTTGAGTTGGCTAGGTTGTACTAGGCAGATGTCTATGCTGCACCTCTAAACAAAGTGCTCATATTCTCTGTGCATATGCAGAATTTGTGCATTAAGCACATTTAAAAGACTGTTCATTTCACAAAAAAAACAAACCACTCTTAAACCTTTTGTGCTCTTGGAGAGTTAATAGAATACAGAATAACAGAATATTGTAGAGTTTTTCACCACAGGAGGGGAAAAAACTGCTAAGGAAAATACAGGCCATGAACTCTATGTTCTGTATAAAAGAGCCACACAAAAGGTGAGAATCAACAGGGAAGCAGCAGTTACAGAAACTCACCAAATGGGGTCACAAAATCTGCTGATGTATCTCCCCACAACATACAACAAATCTCTTAAAGTGCAGCCAGTACAAAATGAGGCATGCAAACCCTTGTGTGTTAACCACTGTAACCTTTAATGCCAGGCAGCGCTCACTCTGAATATATTATGCCCCTTGTTACTGTGCAAGTATTTCCAAGATAATTGGTTTAGTAGGGCATCATGATTGTTAGGTGGGGACCGACCTGACATCGTACCTGAGTCAGCCCAAAGGTGTCTCTGCATTCAGAAGCTAAAGCATCCTCTGTTATTCTTACTACTTTTACTACAGCTTTATTTAGTCCATATCATGTTTTCATGTTTTTTTTTTTTTACCTTGAGCTTTGTCCACTGCTTCACTTGATGAATGGGTTAAATGCAGAAATAGAATTTCACACTGTCAGTTCTGTGCGCTGTGGTGTTGTGTGTTCATGCGTGACTACTAGGGGCCACTTTACTTCTCACTTCCGTTCTTAAAATTTGTGACTGAAAATGCTTTCATACTTTCTTGGTGGTGTGATTACTATTCTCTTTTATCAATTTTGAATTGTGATTGAGATGCCCATAAATCACTTTTTACTTTTTACAAAACAAATATTAAAACTTTCACATGCTGCTTTTTTCACCGCTAAAATGACATAGAAATGTTATCTTCTAGTTTTGTTTTTTTTTTAAATCCCAGAGCTACAATTTTAATTTGTGCTACGAAACTTGTAAAATTTCTGCAGCCTTTAATAATGCTAAGTACTGAACCTCATGCTCAGATGATGTGCTGGAGGTTTATGAAAAATAAACACTCCTTATGAGGAAATCAAGAGTGTCACTGTAACTGATGTTGACAAATGACAGCATCCCTGAGCCTTCTTTGAATTTAGATTAGTTTATCAGTGGGGCGCCTGCAATAAAATTTTTACACGTCCTCAGTGGTAAAACTCTCACATCCGGGCAGAAATGAAAGGACTGAAGTGAGCTAAACTTGTACTGTGAGTACAAGGATTCACTGAATTTATGATTCATGGCTCACGGTATGCTAACTCACAATATTTGCAGCTATGTATGACAATATTTGGAAAGAAATATTTAGAAAGAAAAATGAAGACTGTATTCAGTTGTGGTTCAAAGGATTTATTTTCTGTGACTCGCTGTCCATGCATATTGTCACATTTTTGCACTGTAATATGATATTTTGATGCATTGTACCATCTTGTACAAAATTTGATTCAGGCGTTTGGTTCTATGGTCATAGGAAATTAGTAGTTTATGATATTATGAATATAAAGCAATGCTTCATAACTAACATTATAAACTCCACTTTAATCTGCCTGGGAGATCTAACTTTTCAAATATTGTTGCATTGCCTTTTCCTCCTGCTAATACTGCACAGTGTTAAGAGGATGGAGATGAAGTTCTGCCAACAAGACCAAGAAACTGGTTTAGAGCAGTGATCTGCAAGCCATTCCTCAGGGCTCCTCAGATACTTTTGCTCCAACCTAACACTTAAAGTATACAAATGGATCAAAAACGTGGACTGCCTGGGGTGCCCTGAGGAGCAATTTGAAGACCACAGCTTTGGAGAGCCATGCCTCATTTTATGATTTGGAAAATGCGTAACCCAGTGAGCAGTAGTGGCCAAAAACCTTTTTTGGGAGAAAAGCACTGACATGGCTGGCCTGGATGAATCTGTGGTAATACATTACGAATATATTAGAGTGTAGTGGTTGTAGTTATGAATTCAATGTTATATTGTCACATATTTCAAACAATTATTCATGCAGTTCAGCATCCAAACTACTGTTTTTCCAACAGTTGCTAGTTAGCAATTGTGTGTTCTATTCTAAGTTAAGGGAAACACATTTAAATGATTGTCTTTTGTAATCACCAGTAGGAGTTTAGGCTGAAAACACCATTCAGGCTTTATATATGCTTTCTGATGTGACTTGATGAGTGAGTGAGTGAGTGAGTGGGTAAGCTCGGCCCTCAGGGAAAACTGAAAGTAATCCCTGTCTTACTAGATACTTTCAAGCTTCTGTTTTGACACAAGCGCCTCCAGGACCCACTGAGCCGCGCGTGGGATAAGATGGCTGTCTTACTGGAAGATTACAAGTTTGATGGACCTGACAGGACATTACAGGACGTTAGCTGAAGCTGGGGCTGCAGTCTATTTTGAAGTCAAGACTTTCAGACAACCTCTTTCCTCCTCTCTTCCTCAGCGGTTGCTCACACAACCTTATTTTAACATCTACTTTTTCTACCTGCGAAAAACATGGTATGGCACTGGAGCAAGAGAGGTAGAAAAGAAGAGAGGTGGGTAGATATGTAGATGAGTTTTGAGATTTATTTAGCTATCAGACTGAATGCAGATATTCCAATCTGGCAGAAATGAAACCCTCCCAGGCAGAAGCATCCCAGCTAACCTCCTATGAGAACTATTAATAATGCAAGCTTCCTCATCTCTGAGCAAACCCACATCATTTTCATAGCATATGCTTGGGCAAGTTCTCAAATCCCACATCAGATGTTTTCTTTTTTTGGGGCTGGGAAATTGTTATTTGATATGGTTCATCGTAGGCAGGAGGCAAGAGAAGAGAAAAGAAATCAATAGTGTGTAAAACTTAAGAGGTCTGTAACCAATAATAGGTCTGGACCAATAATATTATTTACTGCAAAAAAACCCAACATTGACAGGCATGTAGTCGGTGCGTAGGGTGGGATTCCAACAAATAAAAGGACCCCAAATGTTTTTGTTATTTACTAATAGATTCTAATGGATTCTCAACTGAAACTCTTAATTCTGGAAAAAAAATAATTAAATACTAGCTTTAAATATAGAGCTGACAGCAATGAATCTTGCATTCTTTCACCTCCTCAGTGAGCCCCATATTTGTAAAATTTTAGTTTTAACGAAAAAAAGGATTCTGTAACAAGAAACTGTATGCCCAGTGTCCTACTGCAAAATATTTGCAATTTGCCCTTTGTTTTTGACTCAAGATGTAATGCTTTCTCGATCACTGAAATAAAAAAATTGTAATCGCCTAGGGTCTGTTATGCATGCTATGATCACTCATGCCATGTATGAATTAAAGCTGTTCCCTATTATTCCACAACTGAATTTCATGATCCGTGCCAGAATAAACAAGTGGTTTGGAAAGATTTTGAAAAATCGACCCATCCCATACTAGTCAAGAACAGTTATATAGAAGAACTATTGAACTATAGAACTAAGAAGTTCTTCAAGACAAAAAAGACAAACAGTCACAGCTTGCTGTAAGCAACAGTATGAGGAAAGTAAGAGTTGGAATTATGACACTAGTACAAAGCACAGTGTTTGGTTATGAAATTTGGCATGCTTTAACATTGGGACTGGCGAAGATGAGGCCAGGGTCCTCAAAATTCTTTTTTACCTTTTAATGGTATTTCTGCTTGTTTAAAAGAATGCTCAGTAATCATTTACATAAATTATGAAACACAAATTGTCATTGTTATATTTGCCATTATTTAAAGACTGATACACAAGCCAAAGTTGTGTTCAAAATTAGCATATTTTATTAATTTCACATGAAACCGCTTCAAACATTCTGTTCAAATCTTTTTGTGCAAAAAGTAGAATAGAATTGGGACTGGTTCTGGTAAAGCAAGCGAAGATGAGGCCAGGGTCCTCGAAATTATTTTTTTGTATCTCTTAATGGTATTTCTGCTTGTTTACAAGAATGCTCAGTAACCATTTACATACATTATGAAACACAAATTGTCATTGCTATATTTGCTATTATAAAATAGATGGTTTTGGACTAAAGATCTAATCTGTTTGATCTGAGCCATAAATCTGCTAACGCCTATGACTGCCTTGCAATGACTAAGTCCTCTGTTAATTCTCCAAGTTGCTAAAAACACTAGAAAAGAATTGTATATATGTATGCTCTTAAGCAGCCATACAAGAGCCTAAGGTCACCATGCATGCACCAAGTGTTGGCATGAGGGCTGTAAAGCTCCCTGTTGTCTCTGTGATGGAGAGAGTGATGGAGCTCCATCAGATACCTTTGGGATGAACTGGAGTGGCTTTTCTGAGCCAGAACTAATCATCTGACATCAGTACTTGACAACACTAGTGCTCTTGTGAGTGAATGCCATCCAATCCTTATAGCAATTTTCCAACATCTAGTGTAAAGTTTTCACAGAAGAGTAACAAGTTACCTTGACATTATTCCCTCTTAACCTCAAGGTAAATTTTGCCCTTACTGAGTCATCAGGTGTACTGACGTGACTACAGTATAACACATGAAAAAATGGCTTTATAGCAGCAAAACAAACACAAGTGACGAAAAGCACAATGAAAACAGCATTTCACATTGCAAAGTGAGCCTACACTGCCATGCATGCAAAGTGACTAACCAGTTATAACACTCATGTAATCAACTTGTTCTGTCCAGTTTCACAGACTAAGAATTAACACTGTAAATATAATCCTGTAAGATTAAATTACTGGCATCTTAGTTACCAGCAAAGCCATGACTAATACATTTTACTGTTGCTTCAAAATCACAGTAAGTATTATGGTATATTTCTGCGTATCAGCATCCCAAACATGTTCGACAATTAAAGAACACAGAAAGTGTAAATCCATGAATATATTTGATTACAAATGACAGGAATTTCTCTGAAGTTTTTTTTTTTCATGGACCTGTACTTACTGGACATATGTGATATTTACTCTCTGGTGTGAACTTCCAAGGTGCAATAATTATGTCAGAAACCCCTTCCCTGAGCACCTTAGCAATTCTGAAATGACCACTGTGGGGGCTTCTCTCCTCAGATATCGTCACTCAAGGGGTACACAGCTCCAGCCATGACGATACGCCCACAACAACAAACTGATTCACTGACTTCATGTCTTGAACATATTCATGTACTTCATGGTAACTATGTAACTTTTGTCAAGCATTTAAAACGCATTTACATGTTACACTTTCTGTTTGTGAAATCTTGCATGGTTAAAGACAAATGTGAAATTTGTCTTTAGGTTTTACCACTTCTGTATTGCAGGGACTGTATTGCAGGGACTATTAGGAGTAAGTTCTTACAGGCCTTACTGTACGTTTTACAGGACCCTAGGAATTCACACCAAAATATTATAACGTAATTAAAGAAAACAGTATATTTTTTATATATATAGA
>JBBIGA010099435.1:0-11004 GCA_037576975.1 Alestes dentex | reverse complement strand
GCGGTGATCAGTATACTGGTGGTGCTGAATGCTGAGTGGTTGGAACTCCTTTATCTAGGCTCCTTGTGTCTTTAGGCCCTTTGCAGTAAAACATTTGTTCCCATTTCTTTCATTTTATCTACTCGATATGCCAAAGATAAGACACGTTGACAGACATAGAGCAGAACTTTGTAGCAACAAGGTGTTTAATAGCAAAATATAAAGAAGTGACTTTTGAGCAGTGCTGTATTTAGAATAGGAGGCTGTGTTGGGAACACACCTCCTATCTGTGACATTCCCTTCATGCTTGCATCAGTCCAGATCAAAAGGAACCCGGAATAAAAGTATTGGGCTAGGTTCATGCCTGGTAGCAAGTGTACAGAGGGGATTAGAAGCAAAGCCCTCTGACACGGGACACATATCTGGACTAACCATGAAAATAAGACCAGGAGCGAACCCCTGCCCATGCCACGTCTCCACAGGCTCTTCTCATAATGGGATTTAGGGGCTTTCAAAGCAGCAAAAGAATTAAGCCTCAAATATTTCAGAGCCTTTTAGTATTTCTCTCAGACTCCCTTAACTAATGTCCCTGTGCCACCTAGGGAGAAAAAAACGAAAATGAAAAATAAATGCTCAGACAATGCTTATACCTATCTAAACGGGTTCCATTTAAGAACGCTCTCTGCATTCTAACTGATCCGTAACACACTCCTCCGAGAACGAGGGAAGGTCAGAACACATGCAAATGATTTCTGTGGGTTGGGTGGTTCGGACTTGTGTTTGGGGTCAAGCCCAAGGCCATTGAAAAACTCAAGTATATAATCAAGGCCTTCCTATTGACTTCCATGGTGATCCTAAGCAGCTTACACCCATTCCATTGTGTGGCCCGTAGATGTAATTGGAGGCCAGGGGGATCGATAGCTTCCTCTGTGAGGATTTTCCAAGCCAATTAGCAGATTATCTCCAGCTCTAAATGCAACAGACGGAGGGAATTAAAGGCCAAGAAAATGAAATTTTGCCCTCGCAAAACTGAGGCCACGGACGAGACGTCTCTTTTGGGGAGGTTACGGGAAAACAATCCTACTTTTATGGCCGTCCAGCTGAGACAGCGTGCTTGCAACCTGAAAATGGCCACAAAAGACCTTGGCCCTTGGCAGGATTAAAACACTCCCAGACTGAACGTATAATGCCAAGCTTAATTACTAAAAAGAAATCTCAAGCTGGGTCTTTATTGGGTTAGAAATGAAGAAAAACATTTGCGAAAAGCCAAAGGCTTTCTCTTGCTTTATGTGACTCTGCAATAAGGGAAACTGATTCTGTTAACAACTGGCCAGAGGATAAATAAAACAGATGGCCAAAGATATTCATCATGTCCTTAACAAGTTATTGGTTGGATGGGGATGTTCCTTGGTCTGTATTGTCTAAGAGTGTTAAAGAGCTGATAGTTTGGCCTCTAGGCAACACACTCAAGCTGGAGCTCCTGTATAAATAAATATAATTAAAATGCAGAATATCTAAATGGTTCTTCCAAGACACATACACACACACACAGACACACACACATACACACACAAACAGGACCTGGAGGTTAGCAGGAAAGAGAATCAGCAAGTAAATTAACTGGATAAAATCCTGGAGCTTGAGCTGAGCATACAACCACGCAGGAGGAATGTTGGAGAACCTCTTGGGAAGCCCCATTATAAACCATTATAAACCCTGCATTTCCCTCCTGATTTCACTTCTCCACCGCTGGGAGTCCACCAGGTGAAAGAGAGAAGGAGTGAGTAAAAAGAGTAAGTGGATGTGAGAGAGAAAGAGAAAAAAAAACAAGACTGTATTAATAAAATGCAAAAATAAAATAACAACAAGCCAAAAAGCAATGAAGAACGAGCTGACAGGTGAATAAAGAAATGAGGAGATGGAGAAACAGACTAAAAATAGCAGATAGGAAAGACAAATCGAAGAATAAAGAAGTGAACAATTACAACAATAAGGAGAAAGGGGGTGAGATGAGAGAGAGCTAGAGTGAGACATAGAGAGAGAGAGGAAGATGTGACAAGAGCCAAACTGAGTGAATATCAACAGAAAAAAATGAGAGAGGAGAGACAAATAAGAATGTTAATTAGAGAGGACTGGGACGAAGATGGAGGATCAAGGCCAGGAAATGATGGATAGGAGAATGATGGACGGAAGATGTTGAAGGAAGCGCTCTGAATGCGTAATGAGCTGAAAGGTCTCCAAGGTCTCAGACTTCTTCTAGGTTCAGGTGCCAGCAATCTGTTTCTGCGGGTAAAAAAAATTTAAACTGCTGACTTTTGCAGTTTGCTGTTTGGGAAAAGACATGCGCCGATATCATCAGCTTAAAGCGAGGCAATCAGTGGCCAGAACCATAGAGCTCCAATTACAGGCCTGGGGTCAGCTGCACAGAAATCAATCCAGTTCCTCCTAAAAGCCAGAAAACCCTCCGTGCACTGACCTATTTCGCAAAGAACGTCTCCCTCCAGGGAGCTTATTGATCAGCGTAAATTGCACTACAAGGCGCCCACAACCTGAGGCAATGCAAAGCAATGCTTAGGTGGACCAAGCCTCAAAAAATTCTCCATAAAAGAACAAGATTCTCGTTTTGTTCCACAAAATATATGCTCCAAATTGCTTTCTGCCTCCGGCCAAGGATTCATGAATGTCCAGTATGACACTGTGTACAAATCCCGGTGGAAATATTGTATTGAAAGTCGCTGAAATAAGAAGATGCTGAGCTGCAAACCAAAGGCAATCCTGAGAAAATGGTGCCATAAGAGAGGACTGACTAGATACAGGAGGACTTACCTGAAGCTGCATCCAGTTGAGGAGGTGCAGAGAAGAGAAGAGAGGAGAATCAAAGAGAGGAGAAGAAGAAAAAAAGGAGAGAGGAGGAGAAGAAGACATAAGTAGAGAACAGAAGAGGAAAGAAAAGTAGAGAAGAGAAAAGAGGAGAAGAGAGGAGACAAGAAGAGAAAAATAGACAAGAGAAAGGAGGAGAAGAGTAGAGAAGAAAAGTGAAGAGAAATGAAGCAAAGGGAAAGAGAAGAGAAAAGTAAAAAGGAGAAAAAAATGGGACAACACAAGAAGAGAAGAGAGGAGAAAAGAAGAAAAGAAAAGAGAGGAAATTGAAGGAAAACAATGAAGGAAAATGAAGAAAAATGATGAGAAGAGATGAGAAGATGACAAAAAGAGCAGAGAAAAAAGAGAAGAGAACACGTTAGATGAAACTTGCTTTTCCGGCTCCTGTTAAAAGTCAAAGATAATTAAACAGTGTCTGACTTGCAGGCCAATTACTCCTACTCGACACAGCCTTAAAAATAAGTGGATTACTTTGAGTTCAGCCAACTCATTTCCTTTGACTAAGGTTCTGTATCGGTGGCGCCGTACCCGGGGAGCTCGGCGACTACAAGAGAGTTCTTCAGAGGCTTTGTGTGTCTTTCTACAATGAGCGATCAGTTCCTCTTCATCAAATGCACTAGAGAGCACTGCAACACTTTGTAGAACGAATTGACCCTAAATTAAAGCGGAACCTTTGGTTTTATCTCCGGCTTTTGCAAACAGATAACGTTATCTCACCGCCTGCCAGCGCTGCAACAGAATCTTATCGTCCGTGAATGAGTGCAAACTTGTTAGGCCTCACAGCTGATGTGACAGGACTGTGAAGTTCATGCATTTGTTTTTGTTTGACTTAATCCTCCCCCGTGGCCTACATATGTGTTCAAATGCCTCTCCTGACATCGCATTTCATTTTTTTCTCACTCACAAGCAAAGAGATTTGTTTGCAAGTGTGGATCCTATCAAAAAATTCAGAATAAGGTGGACAATTCCAAAGTAAATAACTGTAAAACTCAATAATGTAAATAAAGATGGGTGACAAATTAAAGGACAGATACCAAATTAACGGGAGGAGTGCTGGTGCTTCCAGACAGGTGGACTGCGTGATACAATTAACCCTTAGATCCCTGATGGTATTTTTCCCATTATGCATTACTTGTTCTTGACTAATATTCAAAGCCTTATTAAACAGCGTAGACAAGTATCACATAGCCTTTTTTTTTCAGGACAACCCTGGCTACAATGCTAAATATTATTTTTATCATTTTAACCAACTATTTGGACACAACTGACTTTGGGTTAAATAATTAATGTCCCATCATTGCTCTATGGCATGTATTAAAATGCTGAGGGGCTCAGCTGACCTCAAATATGGATCAAGAGGTCCAGAGTGAAAGATCTAAGTCGAAAAAAGAAAGTTTATAGTAACCCATAAAGACTTCTCTGCTGATTTGTGTTTCTTTAGGCGCCATGACTGAAGAGTTATCTGCTCTGAGATGATGTCAGACTGTGGTGGAAAGTCCGCATTTAGAAAAAGTGGTGCTCCTGCTTTAGTGTCAAGCTGATCCTCTATGATGTCACTGTGGTCCACAGAGTTACAGAAAAATCTGATCTGGTCAAATGAGTCATTCTTGTTCTCCATTTTCTCCATGTTCTCCATGACTGAGTGAGTGGATGTGTGATACACACCAAGAGAACAATACGGGACTTAATGACCTCTGCAGTGAAGGTCAGGTGAAGAATGACTCATTTGACAATATCACATTTTTCCACGTCTCTGTAGACCACAGCCTGTGTCCTGCACTGACATCATCAAGGAACATCTGGGCACTAATGCAGGAGCATCACTTTTGCTAAATGTGGGCTTTCCACCCCAATCTCCACCCCAGCCAACTGACATCTACCCCACAAGATATCACTTCAGTCACCGCTCCTATTAAAACGCAAACCAGCTGAGTAGACTTTGTGGTTGAAGATCCGACCATCCATGACCTATTATGACCTGAACTGTCCTTTAGATCTTTTACTCTTGACGTCTTGATCCAAATTTGAGGTTTACTGGACCCCCTTAGCATTTTAATACATTCCACAGAACATGATGGGACATTAATTGGTTAATTGTGTCATGCAATGGAAACATAAAGACTCAATTTCTCCTTTCATTAATTCAGGTTCTTGTCACTCACCTGTTTTTACATTCACTGTAGAAATAGCTGGCTTATTCACAGATAAGAGTGTGCATACCGTTCATTGTGTGTGATATGACAGACCTAAGATGAGCGTTAAATGTGTGTTTTATACCTCAAAGCTGTCTTCTCTCCAAAAACCTGGTGAAAACCTAAAGTTCATCTAAAGGTAAAACTTTGATTTGGTTTCTGGTTCCTCTAAGTGGATTATTTATGTGATACAAGGCAAAAAAAAAAGCAGATCCCAGCACTAGTGCTTTTAGTCAGCTAATTTTGGGTTCAGTTCGTTCAGAAGAAGGTGATCCATAACAAACTGTCAGATCTTTTTCAAACCGCTTGTGTTGAAACGTTCCAGACTAAGATTAGACAGAGCTGTTTCTGGGTCAGCAGTTCTATTTAGAGCCACGTCCTCACCTTCCACATGCTGGCTTCTTTGCCGTACACGACTGCCATGTTCTTGACTTTGTTCTGCTGAATGCTGCGCTTCTCCGTCTCATTCAGCTCCTCAGACACGAAGCCCATGAACGAGTTATCTGGTGTGTGGGCTGAAGGGATGGGAGGGAGGTGATGGACAGAGAAGCCACAAACGCCATTAAGAACTTGAAAAGATTACACAAAAAGATTACACATTCAGTTATTTCTGGATGTTTCAGTATCTACTAGGATTTTATTTGGTATCCAGCATTAATTATTCAGCATCTACAATGAATTATCCTGTCTACAATGAATTCTATAGGAGCTATTATGGATTATTCAGTACCTATTACGACATTCAGTATCTACTGTTGATTATACATTAACTTCTATGAAATATTCAGTATCTACTATTAATCATTTAGTATCTACTATGACATTACTGTATATTTCACATGGTTATGAATGAGTCTGGTTTGAATGGAAGCTTCTACCTTCTACTGCCAAACTCCACAACTGCATAAACAGTAAGATAAAAAAAAAAATATGCTGGACTTTGATTGATCATGACATCAGCTCTGTAAAAGACATTAAGGGACCACAGAGAGTGATCCAGATCAGCTCTATTGTCTCTGCAGGATGTTTCTACCAGGAGATGCAGGACCAGAGCAACCAGGATCATCAAAGACCAATCTCACCAAATTACTGTTTGTCTGACCTGCTGAAATCAAGAAAACACTTCAGGAGTTTTACAGCCAAAACAGAGAAACTCAGGAGGAGCTTCAATCCTCAGACTATCAGACTCTTAACCAGGACACAATACACAACTTCAACCATTCATTGTAACAAAAACTGAACTCACTACCTCACTGTACCTCACCTGCTTCCAAACCTCCCTCTCTATCTTACTGCCTCACTGGATCTCGCCTACCATCCGTTTGGTTATGTCTATACATCAACAGCAACCAGCACACTGCACTTACATATTATTTTTTATTCTGTTACATTTACACCCTTCAAATCCCGTTTGCTTAGCTCTAGCCTTTCATTTTGTAACTATATTGCACATTTCACTACACATTGCACTTGTACAGCCATCTACATGACAAATAAAGAATCCTGAATCTAGAATCTTGAAGAATAATCCACCACCTAAATTATAGATGGTTGCTGGTGGTCCTGACCTTTAATGAAGGGATGGGGGGATGTTAAATTGCATGTGATAGGGTCCTGCCCCATTTCTTACAGTTAAAAGGCTGAGGACCATGTAGACAAGGGTTAGAGTGAACCTTCAGCTGTTTTTAGTTAAGTGTCTTCCTCAAGGGCAGGATGGCGGTCAGAGGAAAGACAGAGAAATGAGGACCTGCAGGCCAACAGGATCTAAAACAACTCTCTAGGGGTCGAATTCTCAGGGCACTTAGGACAATCATAACTCAGCAGGACCATCATATCTTAAATCGATTCTGGTGCCATTTTGTTGCATCATGGGTCTTGATTTTGGACGTGAGGTTTGTAAAATTTAGAACCACCCCTGAAGAGTCCTAGAGGATGAAAACCAGGAGTTATTTTTGACCTTTAAACAAACCTTGAGGAGAACACTCACACCTGTGGTGAACCACGCAGAAATCAACTGAAAAGCTATTCTTTAAATTTATATAGATTTATACATTTTATACGTCAATATTACAATAAATGCAAACAAACAAGAAAGCACTAAAATGTACCAAGGTTTGTTTCGTTTGCAAACATTAATGTTAATGCAAAAGAAAAGAAAAACTCACAGCTCATCTAAACAAAACCATATATATATGGTTAAATGAAATGATTAAAATAACATGTTATAATAAAATGTCATAACAATAGCTCACTTCTCAAACTTCTCGGAACATTGTCATGTAATTGTACCCCACAGTAAATACTTATTTACATGATCAATCAGGCATTAGCGTTATGCACATGTGCATAAATAAATAGTAATAAATACATAGTAATACTTCAATAATACAAAATACACACCATTGTTTATGCAAGCAACAGTTTATCGTGTGGCTCTCTTCCCAATGGCTGAAACACTACCTGTTGTTAGTAGATACCAAGACAATTGACATGTAGTTGCCCATTGAAGGCAAAGCCCATGATCCACTATCTTGGAAATAGAGGCATTGGGAAAGTCTCTACCTGTCCACAGGGTGGTTCTAGGCTAAGAGGTCCTTAGTAACACTGAGAATTCTCACTCTCCATAGAAACGATTTATTTCCAATATATATTTCACTTTATCCGTGAGAGATTTTAAAATATATGTATATTTAAGTACACATTTATATTTCCAGAACTCCACACTCAGATTGTATGAATGTTTCAAGATATCTTGATCAATAGAAATCGTCCAAATGTATAATTTTAATTTGCATATCCTTTTCCCTTCTGAGATACATTATATCATAACAGCGGCAATACATACGTAAATAACAATATACAGTAAAACAGATTACTGTCATTAGTTCCTCTTTCTGTGCCTTTTTTAGCTGTACTTACGGAACATGGTCATGTATTGCCTGGAGTTGAGATTCCAGTATCCCCAGTTTGTTCTGTAGCCATGTAAAGTTGCATATTCCTCATGATTGTAAGCTGGCTCTGTCCCAAACGTGTCAATCACTCGAATATGGCACCTGATACAACCAAAAAGAGAGAAAAAAGAGAAGAGAAAGATCATTAGAAGCCTCTTGCTTGTTGCTCCACCTTGCTGGTGTACAGTTAAAGGCTTGTGCTGCCTGATCAGCAATTGTCAGTTTCTGACTGGTTGGGTATTTTTGGGTATTGGACCATTCTTGACCTAGCAGTGATGGTACCACACACAAACTACCACACCCACTGAGCATTGTTCCCTATCCAAATAATATCTATTGGAAGTGACCCTGTAGTCACACTAGAGTACAAGAGTCAAGTAGAGTCAAGTACAAGACCAGGACTAGTCAAGGAGTCGAGACAGAGTCAAAAGATTTTCAACTTAAGACGGTCCAAAGAGGTTCAAGGCCAGATTGAGACAGAGTCCAGAGAGGTTCGAGTCCAAGTTAAGACAGCATACAAATGAAAGAGACAGAAAAAGGTTTAAATCCAAGTCTAGAATGAGTCCAAAGAGGTTTAAGCCCAAGTCAAGACTGAGTCCAAATGAGGCAGAGAGAATTTGAACCAAGAAAGAAAGAAGACTTACTGGCCTGTTTATAATGTGTGTGTGCACCTGGAAGCACAGTGCATCGTCTATTCTAAGATGATGATGTTTCTCTGTTATTATCTGTGATGATCAGAAAGTGGGTACAGTGTAACATCAATGTGAGATCAGATTAGACCTTTATTTACTTAAAGAAATGCCATTTTATCTGATTCACCTGCCCCAGAACATGTGCTTGGAGGTGTGGAGATAAGCAGGCATATGCTTGTTCACCATGCAGCCAGTGGCAAGGCCCATTTTAGATGAATTTTCAAGTAATTAAATCAGTGCACATTTTCTGAACAGGCTCCCTTAATCAATGACTTTGTCAGCTGTTGCTGCCAATTTCGTTTTGAGGGGCGGTTGTTTTGTCAGCCTGACACAAGTACTACAGCCCTGAGCCACAGACCGACTAAATGATGGATGGACTAGCGAGCTGTAGTCTTTAATGGTACTCCTGTACAAAGTGGACCAAGCTTAAAGTGAATGTGAAGCTTCTTTTACAAAAGACAAAGCTTCAACAAAATGTGAATGCAAACAAGCTTTGAAATTTTAATTTCAGAAGACCATGAGTTCCATGCTCCAGCCAATTTTCCTGTAAGAATAACAGACTGTCATTGGCTAAGCACCCTTGTTCCCTGCCCTATAATCTAAAGCTGGAATGACAGGTTGGGGATGAGACAGCTCAGCCACAATCACATCTTTCTATCCGTGCATTGTGAACTGCCTTATTCAGCCCCGAGCCACCGCTGAGACACAACAGCGCACAATAGCCTGAGTGGATGTCAATACCAGCCTTTGAAATCACCTCCAAATCAGCTCAGAGATCCAAAGAGCCATCAAAACAAAGCCTCGCCATGCAGAGAAATCATTTGACACTATTGCAGATATGAGCAGTTCCAACTAGTTTTCTGCGAGAGTTAACATTTAGAGGTTCCTGTAATAACAGAAACATATTGTTATTTTCAGTTATTTATGGGTCCTGAAACAAATGGAAAATCTTAAAGTTCACTCCAGACCACATTTTTGTTTATGGGTAAGTGGAGATAGATTATAATGATATGAATTTGACAAAAGTTCACTGTTGTGTCTTATTATGTGCAAAGAAAGTTTATTCTTTTATGCATCACTGTAATTTATGATGTCGAAACGCATTAATTAATGCATCTAGGATGTGCATTTTGGTCATGTTTTGACATCAAAACAAGCTGGTAAATTTCAGGTGTACAGATTCAAACCTCTCAATAAAGAATATGTATTGAATGCAAATATCACTCCTTGTATTACTATGTAATTACAATGTAATTATTTGTAATTACATAGTAATTAAATATACTTGTGTCAGTAAATCAAAAGTATAATTAAAGGAAGATTTTTGTATCACAACTAGAAAATGTAGAGGTGAAGAGGTATAGTAGTAACCTCTAGTATAAAGAATCAGTAATTATTTAGTAATTACTGTGTAAAGACAGATGTAACCACATAACATTTAGCACTGCAAAATGAGAGTAATAACTCTACTTATAAGGGTTCATCTTTGCTCACTCACTCACAAAACCCAAGTTCAAATCCCCCAAGTCATGAATATGAATGAGCTGGAATACTACTCATCACGGAATCGAAATGGAGAATGTATTTCTTCTCGTCTGGCATCCCACAGCTTGGATTCAAGATGGCATAACATTGTGTTTGATTTCAGTGATGTAATGTAAAGCCTCGTTTGATATCGGCTCACATCTGCCTCACAAATATCACCGTTTAACATCTGTGGATGTATCTGCTCTGCGATCTGAGAAACAGCCGCGAAAAAAATGTGCAAGAAGCTAAAAGAACATGCGCTAAGTGAGTGCTAGGCGTGCTGGGGGTTTTAAACATTGATGAGCGATGTTAGTTCGAGTTTTCTCCTCTGCTCACCATGACAGAGTTGTTGGGAAAAACAGATAAGACATTCCCTTCGGAGAGAGGAGGAAACGGTCTTTAAAGGAGCTGCTTTAGCCTCCAGACTCGTTGCCAGAGTATCTGAGCAAGATCAGAGGAACGCTAATCTAGGCTAAGCTGCCCCTCGACCCGCTGGGGTGGAAAAGATGTTTTTAGGTAGATGTGTCAGGAAAGGTCTGGGTTTCGAAAGGATCTTTAAAAACATGACGGTTAACGTGTGTGTGAATTAGGGCATTAAAGACTTCAGATTTTTTCAAGTCGACTTATCCATCAAGACTGTTGAAGTTGAGTCGACTAGTCTTGATGACGTCACACCCACGGAGGAACACAGGTGCCCAACACTGACTTTTATTAAAGTTCTCTGTAACATTAACAGTCAACATGACAATTAAACTAAACAAAACAGAGGCTGCTACCTTGAAT
>JBBIGA010099424.1:0-11005 GCA_037576975.1 Alestes dentex | reverse complement strand
AATAAATATTTATTAAATATGAAATAAATATAAATCTATCTAAATATGCATATATTTTAAGACACATTTTAGATTCAGACTGGAGTATTCACAGCTCAGAGTCATAAAGATGAGTGTGTTTTACTCCAGTCAGATTTTTCTGTCGTCCCTGAAACGTGCTAAACCATTGTTATGGCACTGAGCAGTGGGAGATCCTAGAAATCCTAGAAAAGATCAAGATACATTCAATGAAAATGTGCCATTCCAGGGAAGGTTGAGTCCCATGGGTAGGCAAGTGTAATGGTAGATACATAAGCGTGTGCGTGTGTGTGTGTAGGGGGGATGGGGAGTTCCATGTTGTGTTTATTCTTTGAAATGCATGCAGACAGTCTCTCTCATTCACACACACTGTTCTTGATTAGCTCTACAGGGACAAGGCCCATATGCCAGTGTGCAGGACACGTGCCATTAGTGGCTGCGACTCTGGTCTTTGTGACGACAGTGGCTGTGCAGAAGGAAGGGGGAAGCGAGCGCGGGTGAAAACCGTTAGTTATCGACATTCTCATGAAGCAGCTCTGGCGGGTTTGGCCGGCTGTCAAGCAGAGAGGGGCTTTAATTGCAGCCGCTCCACGTGCCGTCACTCACGCTGTCAGCACTCTCTTGGAGCTCTGCACCACAGCCTATAAAAGCTCTGCACTGGAGCGCGGCACGGTGCGGCAACCGGACACCAGCACCGACAGCAACAGTGAGGGAATAAACGCACACATCACAGATCGTATGAACCCAACTAACTACAGTGTGGAGCTCAGTTCGAGGGGCAATCTGGATCTGAAGGTTTGGGGGCGTCTACCTTTTCAGAACATTCTCAGTGCTAATGAAATTGTTACACATGGATTAATGTGACCATACAACTATAAAAAAAAATAATCCTGTTACATCTCCCCTGACAAGCTGGACCACCCAAAATCACAGGTTTTGCCCTAAGGCTGAAATTACCCAAATAATCTACTCATTGGAACAGCCGTACTTCTGTTCATAATAGGGAGTTATAGGATACTGTTGAAATAAATGTGCTCTTCTGTCAGCTTTCTAATAGTCTAACAGCTGCCCATTGATAAATATATTAAAAACTGGAAAGTTTATGCATAACACAAACACACACATACATATGTATCAAGTTCAAGTTGGAACTGACTGTCATCCATCCACGTACACAGTGTATAACTCAACGAAATTGTGTTTCTTACAGTCCCAGGCGCACGGAGAACAAAAAAAAACAAAAAACAAACATGCAACACTCGACATGAAGAAAAAAGTAAAACAAGACAGTGTAACAAGTGTAACCAATATATACTCATGCACACACAATATACTATCAGTTTGGAATTTGATATAAAATGACTGTGTTCAAAACATTTAAAAATGATCTGTTAATAATATGACTGGTAGCAGAGACACTAAACTGTGAGTAATCAGGCCAAATCTGACTCAAGTCTGGCATTTCAGACGTTTCACTGCTAGCATTAACAGCAGGCCCATGCAAGTCAATTCTGAACATTTTTGAACTCTCGCTCTGGCTAACAGCACACTATAGATTAGTGTCTTCAAGCGAACAGCGGTAAAAAAGTGATTCAAATCAGTGTTGTTCCTTTTTTTCCTTCAGTGAGCACAGTCACTCCATCTCCAATTTATTTCACAGGTTGTTGTTTTCTACCTTTTAGTGCAGCCCTTTTAAATGGCTTCTCTCCTGAGGAATCTCTCCCCTACAGGTCTCTCTCTCTCTCTCTCTCTCTCTCTCTCTCTCTCTTTTTCTCTCACGCGCACTCTCTCAGTCTGCTCTAAAAACATGAGGGATTTGTGGCTAACCCCTCCAGTATTAGCAGCTACTGGCTTGTGGAGGTCACCTGCCTGTTATGGCAAAATCATGTAGTGCCTTCATCTCTCTCTCTCTCTCTCTCTCTCTTTTTCTCTCTCTCGCAGGCTCTCTCTATGTGGGCGAGATGAACAAATCTTCTGTCTGATGTCTCGGCGGTTCCTCTGGCCTTCTCCCACTTTACAGAAGTTGGAAGTCAACACCTGAGTGGGCCGGCCTGTCTGAACCCCTCAGAGCCACTTACACACCTCAGCCTGTCAGCTCTCTGTCCCCGCCGCCCTAAACCCTGCGCTGCCTGGAAAATAAATACAGAAATAAATAAATAAAGCGCCAAATCAAATCAGCACGCTCCCTCAAATCCCCCTTTAGCTCCATGCCACTGCTAATTGTGTTTCATTGCCTTCAAAAGCAAATTAATCTTTTATTTAGTTACTTTCCTCGTCTTAACCATAAACAATCTCGATGAGGTTGATTTAATTGTCTGTTCACCAGATGAAGACTGAAATGAAATCAGCGGCTGGTTATTTTGAGCGAGCGGCTGAGAATCAGTGGCCGATTTCATTCTCCCTCTCTCCTTCTTCCAAACTGCACAAATTCGACAGCATCTTATCTCAGCTGGGCCCGTGGCCGCGGGCGGTTTGGCACTGTGTTCGAGAGCATCTCCTGTAGGAATTAGTCTGCCGCACCATCAGGCCTGACCTGCCTAATGCGTCCAGATAGCAAAGCAACCCGTAACTGACGTCTGGAAACAGTAGGACTTTCCGATTTTTCCATTTCACCCAGGACCTTCAGCTCGAGCTCATGTCTCAAATAGAAAATCCAGAGCCGCGGTGTGTTTTAGAACGAAAGGGATAGCAGGGGTGGGAGGTCAAGATGACGTCTGGATTTAGAGGACAAGAGAGGTGGTTAATGGTATTTAAAGCCAGAGGCCGGTGTAAGGCTAAGGAGGAAATAATGTCTCCACGTGATCAGATGCAGAAGAGCAGGCCGCCCGCTGGGACAAAACCCTCTGATGATCCAATCTCACCTGAACAGAGAACAATCTAATCAGCGTTTCATCCCTTCCTATACCTCGCCGATGAAGGAAGGGATGGCGAATTGGAGGAGGTGGAGATGCACTGTTCAAGAACAGAAGATGTTGTTAATGCACCACTGTTGTAAAGATTTTCTTTTACAATCTTTCTCTCAATCTCTCGGGTTGAAAATGACTGAAGGTATGAAAAAAGTCAGTGGCATGTGGCTGTTCGATGTGGTGGACATGAATGATTCCGCGTTTACACTTAGACAAACAAGCCTTCATCTTCAGCATCTCCAGCATCTTCAGCAAAGCCCTTTTCCTTTGCAAAGGGAAGTGGAGGAAGATGGAGATGAAGCACCAAGTAGAAGGAAAACATTCTGATGGTTTAGGTTTTACTTTAATAAACGTTACATAAATTAATAATGAGAATAGCACCATGTTGCGCATCTGGTCCTGTGTGAGTCATTACTGGCATTACTGCATGGCAATACAAATCTAATCTAAGGTAGAAGTTGCAGGACAGTCAGAGTTTTTATCAACATACAAACTGAACCCAGCAGTGAAGAGGATCCTATCATAATCTGTGATACAAATTGAAAAAAATGGAGAAGCTAAGAAAGAGCATATTACAGCTCAAATGACATGTTTTTGGTTTTTTTTTCATTTTCTAGGTGAAAAGAGGTTAATACCCCATCTGCATTGGACAAACTTAAAAATGACACATTTCTATACATGTTAACACATGATCATCACTGTCTACATTAAAAGTAGAAATACATTTAAATGGTAGTGGCCATGTGGGTAAAACACTTGCCTGTGAACCTGATGAACACAAAGTTGCTGGTTCACACCATTGTGTCCTTGAGCAAGACACTTAACCCTCAGGGGGACTGTCCCTATAACTAATGATTGTAAACCGCTATGGTTAAGGGGGTCTTCCAAATGCCCCTTTTATTAAAATAAATTAATTTCTACACATCATAATCCAAATTAAATTGAAGGATGTTTACAGAAGCACCTCTGGCACCTTTACAGTCGATCCACTGCTGTCATTTTTTGTAAGGTCTTAGAAGTTATGTGAATTTATCCATGTCAGATATAAGCAATTCCACAACATAAATTATGTGACCCATGAACCATGAACTCTTCTAACTGAGATTCTTGAACTAAAAATGACTGACTCTTGCAAGGAAGGACAAAAAAATGATCTTTCTAAATGCAAGTGTCCGATAATGTCAATAAGACATAGTTTTATTCATGGCAACCGATGTCAAGACAAAAATAATGTTCATAGACTGGTCATTTGTGCAAAACAGTACTCCCATGATACTGTTAAGGGCCTATAAGAATATCTGGTTGGCACAAGAATATTTACTGGCCCAATGTCCCACTCTGCACAAACATCAGCTACAGGGAAGGGTCAACAGAAAGTAACATTAACTATGAAATCGTCACAAAAGTACTTGTCTGAAGTATTCAAACCAGATAAAGCATTTTTGAGTCAAATGTATCATGGTGTGTTTGTGGAAAAAGAAGAAGCTTTTCAACAGAGTATAATCTTGCCTAATGTTTAACACGGGGGTGAATCTGTTAAGCTTTAGGGCTGTGTGGCAGCCAGCGCCACAGCAAGTGCACTAGAGATAAGGGAATAAAGGATTCTACTGCTGGAAGCTAATGTCCCATGGTCAGTGAAGACGCTGTGGATATTACAAGAAGACACTCATCCATAAAAATACAAAATAACTATTTCAAGAAATGCAAGAGTAAGGTTTTCAAATGGCTCTCACTGTCCTCAGTACCCCTGAGTTACTACAAATGCGATTAGACATTGTACACATAGGATGACCAAAGAATGTTTGAGCCGGGGAAAAATCCTAAACCAAGAAATGAAAGACTGTTAACTAGCTACAAGGAAGGTTTGGAGGCTATAGTTTCATCTTACTAAGTACTGACTGAAAGTGCAGAGGTGGTGACAACTTCAGTCTTACTTGACAAGTGGTGCCCAAACTTTCACAATGATACTATAGTAGTAGAACTTCAGTACAGTGACTTCAGTTCAGTACAATGGCCATGTACTCAAAATTGGCTGTTAGTCAATATATTTGAAAAAGCGACACAGTTGAATCAGACCTAATCAGTGGGGATCACCTGTTATTAGTGATGCTGTGGAAAGGTAAGACTATACTCGGATAATGTTGATGTAAGTCCTTAGTGAACCGCAGGTAGATGCGTTCTTCCTTCCGTCTATCATAGTCAGACACACACAAACACATACACACACACACACACACACACACACACAAACACACCCCTTCAGTATTTTGTAGCTTTGTCATGCTGGCTCCAGGCTTGCTGCAGGGCCTGTGGACTCATGCATCTGCGTGTCTGCGTGTCCTGTATGAAGCACTGGGGCACCCAGAACAGCCTGTTGCACTAAATTAGAAGGACATGTGCACAGACACACGTGTACACACACACACACACACACACCATACATCCACAGGTAATCCAGCCCCAAGAGAGACGCTTGCATTTAACAGTGCTGACACACATATGCAGTCACATTTTGGCGACGAAAGATAAAGAGTTGGGTTCTAAAGCGGACAGGGGCCGGGCCTGTCTGGACGCAGCGGGCAGTCGGGGCTCCAGCGATGTGACCTCGAGCAGACGCTGCAGGCAAACACTGCAAACAGAGCCAGTCTGCTTCTAAAGCCACGGAAATAGCATTCTAATGCTAACCCCCCATGGCCAGAAATGTGTCTACAAGCAAATGCTGGAACTATATCAGGATCAAGCCGACGTTCTGCTTTGCCTCTTGGCTTCTGCTCAAATCTTTATAACCTTTAATGTTTTTAGTTCTTTATTTTTTTCTTATGGCCGGTTCAGCTATTGCAGGGGTTAGCTTGTCACCTGTCACCAGTGTACAGAGCACAGTTTGTACAAACAGAAAGACTTCTTCACTGCACGGGCATCACAGTCAGCACAGTCAGGACCATTGCATCTCGATAATATAAGCGTCTTAGTTCTGATCCTTAAACCTGAAACACATTCAAGGACTCTGCAAAAACACGATGAAGACACACTTGTTTTAATGTGCCAAGCAGTTAAAAATCATTGTGCAGTTCTCGGAATCACCAGTATTGATCTGTGTTGATCGAAAGTGGCACTTTCAGCAATAGAGCATGAATATGACCTACTTACTGTACATGTCTCATAGAAAGCCATGCATCTCTTTTTTTTCCCCAACTCATTTGAAAACAGCAGGATCATTTTCATTATGAACAAACCAGTTCATTTCTGTCAAAGGAATAAACGTGTGTTAACACTTTTTTTTTGTTTTTACTGTGGTAAAATGTGCAACCTCTCATAGCTTACTGGTATATTTCAGGTATTTATCGGTGTTTTCGAACTGTTCTGTTGGTGCTGATTCTGTCGGCTAGCTCCGTTTTCCTTTGCTTTTCATTTTTCTCTGGGAAGCAAACACACAAATCCGCCAGCCTAAAAACGCCCTGCTGACTGAGCTGAACAGGCATTGAGACGAGCAGCAGGACAGGTTAGGAAGTGTTATCTTTACCTTGTGATCAGCTCTGCAGAGAACGGGACCTCATGCTTGATTTTTGCCTCGTTTTAAGCATTCACAAGCACCTCAGTATCTCATCTTTCTGCAACGCAACGGTGACACAGCGCTTCCAGAATGCCAGGCCTGATTAAACGCTGATCAAATACAGATGATCATGATAAATGCCTCTGCTGCACGAGAGAGCGGAGAAGAAACGACAAGCCTCAAAGGACATGCCACAGTAGCTCACTCTCAGAGGCGCGTTCATACGCCAATCTAATAACACTACGCACCACGCATGCAGATACCCGGCGAGAGACGGGGAGGGGGACTCTCAGGTTTTATCACTTTTTGCTTCGCCATGTCTGCCCCCAGAAGGCCATTGTCTATGTCACCATGGGAACAACATGTGTCAATCAAAGGCGCTGGTGTTTGGAGGTGTCATTTCGCAGCTTGTCACAGACGGCGGCGAGAAACATATCTCGGAGAGCAGCGATAGTTTAGCAGCGCGACACATCGAGCCAGGAGGTTGAGATAAGGAAACAGACTGAAAATAGAAGGATTAAAGTAAAGGGGCAGAAGGAGAGATAGGCAAAACAGCAGAGTGGTGAGGAAGAAAGTAGCCTTCCAAAAAGTAAACACCAAAAAAGTGGGCCCTTTTCCATCAGTTTTTGTTTTCCATCATCTCCCTTTTTTTTTTTTTTTTACCCTCTTATCCTCTTCAAGTCCTTCTCAGCACTTCCTCTGCAAAATCTGCTCTGTGGCCCTCAACACTTTTAATTAGAATTCCTCAAGTCCTATCATTGCAAAATCCCCCTCGCTTCTCCCGCCTCTCATTGATTAAAAGCCTTGTATATCCCCACCTTGATTCCACCATATCTCTCTTCGCCTCCTTTTTCCATTCCCACCCTCCCCTCCGTGCCAAACAGACTTCTTACACAACTCTCAAGGACATCAGCTAACGCCGCAACTCCAATCAAGAACAAAACAAGGCCATTTAAAGCTCTGCTTTCTGCAGCCGCAACAGCAACAAGACCATCAAGGCCTCTTTGATGCGTATCCTTACGAAACCGGACGGAAATAATTAACTGAAACAAGCAACAGGGCCGTATGCCTGTGGATCAAACATGCTGTAGGAGTCTGAGCTTCAGGTTGTCTCATACTGTCCTGCGTATGTGAATTTTCAACATGCTGTCCAACAAAAGTTTAGGGGCACTGACTTATTTGGAATACTCCAAGTAACTTTCATTGTTCCATCCATTTTCTACCCCTTTATCCCGCACTCGGGGTCGGGGGGGAGGGGGGACTGGAGCCTATCCCAGTTGCTACGGGCGAAGGCGAGGTACACCCTGGATAGTCGCCAGCACATCGCAGGTAACTTTCATTGTTCATGACAAATTCCAGCCGGTTTAATGTGCAAGTCGGACAGCCAGTGGGAAATTTACAAATCTAAAGCAGTGCAGTCTGTAGACTGTGTGCATGGTAAAAAAAAAAAAAGTGCACTTCTCTTCAGCGTGCATATGCACTTAATGGAGGACAGCACGAAACAGTGGTGGGAGATAATACATGTGTAGTAGATTATATATTTTGCCTGATTCACTAACATTTCCGTATCTTTTGGTGAATGGCTTTGCAGTGGTTTGCCTCCGTCTTTTAAAAGCAGATGGATTTTGGTCTCAAAAAAACTTATGTTATGTTACAGTAACATAACACCCTCGTAGAATGTTTGGTAGAGAAAGAATGGCATTAATGAACACCGCTATCTCATCATTACTGAACTTTGCTGGCACTTTTCTATTTTGTCCCGACTGTTAGATCACTGTGCCCCTTCAACAGGAGCGATTAGCTGATAAGCTATAGTCAATGCAGTAAATCGAATGTTAAATACAGATGCACTGTGTGAACATAGTGCAGTCATACGAAGGCATGTTTTGAGCTGCACTCATCCGTACATCTCATCCTGAGAATCTACACAGGTAGTTTGAGTGTGATGAGCACCCGCGTCACAATAATGATTCAGTTTTGCAGCTTTTGCAATAGGTTGGACTATTACGAACTGAGAAATAAGAACATGCTCGTTCATTTAAAGCATTTTAAAAAGATAAGTGCCCCGTTAACCCAGGATTACTTTAGATGGAACTGCAAGTTTTAGAGAATGGCATAATGTCATTCGAAATCCTTGCAAATGTGGGTTAAAAACCGCAGCGATCCCTACATCAAGGCTTTATACACCCTATAACCAACACCACATTGAAACTTATTGGACAAGCATCAAGATATTATCTGGATAAGGACTTCATTATTCCCTAGGGCATCCAGTGGTCCTGCCGATTCTGAGTAATTACGGCTGTGGAACGGGGAGACGGGCTCGGCGACTCGACCCTGTGCACACACAGATGACTATCAGGGTAACAGCATGCAGTCATTATGAGCCACAAAAAGACCAGCAATTCTGAATTTACATTCAAAAGACCTTCAATTAATCCAGCACCAACACTGCCTAAGCACCATCTTGTAGAACAATCAAATGTTTCTCTCTCTCTCTCCCTCTCATTCTGCTGACTCTTTCCTTTCAATATCTATACATTAGCAAACGAAGAGGACAAGGAACAAATCAAAGCAAGGTCATAAGTCCAAGTGAAAAGGATGTATAAGTATGGTGGGAGGAGACACGCTCACCACTGCTCCGACTGACCGCAGTGCGCAGAATATATTCCTGCAAAAAACCCTTTAAAAAGCAGTATTTTGTGGCAAAGAAAGGTCCATGGTTATTTAATTGCATAAAATCCTGTAAAAACTTCTAAACGACATAATATCTGTGTGTAGTCCTTTATCATGACGCGGAGACTTCATGAAATGTGAAAACACTGAATATCCTTTAAGTATCAGTAATAACATGTTATCTATTAACTGCTAATATCAGTACTCATAGGAAGACGAGATATTTTGTGAGGTAAACGCAGCTAGAAACGCCCAACATAAAACACACTATCACACTTCTACAGCTTTGTATTAGCAACATGAATTACATAATGTGTCTTTTTTAAAAAGCCAAACTTTGATTTTGAGTTCTTATAGGAATCAGGTTTTTTATTAATATATCATCAATCAAATCACTATGTCAATTCTCAGTTTGCAGCAAAAATCTGCCAATTCCAATCTTGGCCAGTTCCAATTGTGCCTTACAATTGAGGAATCAAAATGAATAGCTCATTAATAGCTGTATGTCAGGGGTGTCGAGCTCCAGTCCTGGAGGGTCGTGGTCCAGCACGTTTTGGTGATTTCCCTGCTCAGAAACACCTGGTTCACCTCACCAGTTAATTGTCAGGTTTAGTGAATGTGTCTGAGTAGGAGAACCATCAAACTGTGCTGGACACTGGCCCTCCAGGACCGGAGTTTGAAACCTCAGCTATATGTTATAAATCCAACCAATCATACACGCAACTAAATCAAGAGCTTGATCGAACTGAGACAGTTGCTTTCCCTGCTTTTCTCAAAGTGAGCATTAAATCCTAATTGCTCTTCAGTCAACTTCAGTCAAACCTTTTAAATGTTTATTTGACCAGCAATTAAGTTAATATTGCCTGTTCTATTCAACAGGGAAAGGACATTAGAGAAAGCACTACTAGGTAATACCGAAGACTTTAGCATTCCTGCTAATTGCTGAACTTGTTTCAGTCATAGAGGACAGTGTGTTTATTCATCAAAGTGCTATTTCTGTTTGTGGTCTCAGACAGAAGGTCACCATCTAGCTCAGCCTAATGAGGGAGAAAGAGCTAGTGTGTGTGTGTGTGTGTGTGTGTGTGTGTGTGAGAGAGAGAGAGAGAGAGAGAGAGAGAGAGAGAGAGAGAGAAGGAGAGATACAGAGAAAGAGAGAGCAATACAGAGAGAGAGAGAAAGAGAGCACTTTGCAGTCTAGATAATTCATTTCACCCTTTTTATCTATTAGGCAAATAACCTTTTTTATGGCGTGAAATTCTGATTAATGGTTCGAAGTGGGCCGTGCGTTAGTAAATTCGCTACAGCCAAGTGCCAAGGTAATGGACTCAGCATGGGATGAGTGACTGAGGAACCCCAAAGTGCATTCACTCATATTTCAGAAATTCAGGTATAGCATGTGCATGTGTGTGATTTCACGTAGAACAGAGCATCCATCATCACCTAATATACCAACTGTTTGTTTCCATGCCAGCAAACTATATAGCACATCCAAATATACATATAAAGTATTGGGATATATATATATATATATATATATATATATATATATACACACACACACACACACATGTATTTTTTAACAGCAGTGTTCCCTTTAAACACAGTTACACAGCTGCAGTTTAAATATTTCTTGTAAATCTCAACTTAAAAATAATGTAACGAGCACAAAAAAGTAACGAACTTTCAAAATAAAAGGATTAAAAAAAAACCCTAGATTAAAACGCAATGAAATAATTGTCGTCGTTAAGTAAATAATGTGTTAACACGATAATAATGCATCAATATGCCCAGCCCTAATATATACTGTGTGTATATATATATATATATATATATATATATACACACACACACACAC
>JBBIGA010099403.1:0-11005 GCA_037576975.1 Alestes dentex | reverse complement strand
GATGTGATTCAGGTGATCACTAATCAGTCCCCCATAAAGCAGAATGAGGTGCTTGTGTAGGAATTTAACAGACACTGATATGGGATGGTTGTCAAACTCATAGAGGTGCTGATTTAAAAATAAATTGCTGTGGTCACTTATTTTTTTTCCAGAGCTGTATATCCTATTCTGAAAGTCTCATTTTTATTCAGAATGTGCAACACAGGCCACTGTTCACTAATAGTGATATAAAAAACCTGAGCAGGTATCTGAGGCTGAGACTAGTGATTTCCCGATGATGGGCCAACACTTACACAGCTGCGTCACTCGGCTGCCTCTTGAAGAAATCTGCCTTTTTTTTTGGTTAAAATGAGCACGTCAAACTCTATAGAAACAATATTTATTTTGAAAATGTATCAACAGGACTTTTTAATAACATTTAGAGAATAACTGTACTTCCAACAGAGCCATATGTACTGTATCACCACTGGGACTGTTCAACAGACAAGTAAACCCCACACCTATTTACATATTTATGCAAGTAAAAAATGCACCACGAGCAGGACTTAGCTAAGACTTTAGAGTCGTTGTATGTGACACTTGAAGATGTCTCTGCAATCTGTTTATTCCCTCCTGATCAAGCATTCCTCATGTGCAAAGCGAGAAGAGCAGTTCCCAAGGCTGAACAGCTTGTAGATTGGAGATTCATATCTCCCAGCTGTGCAGCGTATGTCAACAGTATCATAGTAGCAATGTCCAGGTGCACAGACTAATGCTCAGACAGCTTGGCGGGTACGTTCAGACGCACCCACATACCACTCCGTCCAATGATGTTCTGTCTATGAATGTGGACAGTCTTTGTTTCTGGTTGTTGATCCTAGCCTAAGCCTTGGATAGCCCTGTCTTTAACCTGTGTCTTCAGTCTTCGCCTGAATGACGACCATGATTACTGAAACCAACATCAGGTATGAGTGTCCAGGAGGGACAGTACTGAAAAATATTCTCTCATTGTGGACACAAAACCTGGAGCTAATGAATTCCTGAATGTGGGTTTATTCTTGAAACTCTTCACCCAGTTCCAGTGGTTAAACCTAGTCCCTTTTTTCAATCTTGCTCTTTGTTCCCCAGTACCTTAACCTGGCTACGTCCCAGTATTCCCACAATAGTTCCTGTCTGAACATTCCTTTGGTCGCTAAGGCCAATATCCATGTTATCTGGAAAACCTTAATAAACAGACCTTTCCCTTCATTTGCAGAATCCTATCTTGCCGTTCATGTCAGAAAGACAGACTCTCTTCACGTCCCATTGACATATTTGTCTGCCTTGATTGAGAGGGAGAGTACAGCAGGGATTATATTGGAAGCCCTTGGCTGTGCCAGTCTATCTCCTGGCTTTATAGGCAAGGGCAGCCCTGGGTGACTCAGAAAGTCCTATTCTCACCTGGAGGTTGCTGTGAGTTTAGCCTTTATTTTAAAGACATTCTCTTGTTAAGCCTTATTTTTATTGTCTAGGGTTTTCTATGTCTTTTGGCGACCTTTGTTTTGTTTAAAACTGGGTACGTCTAGCATAGCCCCGTAAACCTGTGCCTTTAACCAAGGTTGCTAATGCAAATGAACATGATTACTTGATGAACCTCAAAAACAGACCTTGCCCTCAGCTGGCACTATCTTACCCTGTTTGTTGGGCTGGAGTATGCAGCAGGGACTGTGTTGATAAGTTTTCTCTAGAGGTCCATCCTACTGGTCAGGGTGGTCCAGAGCTGGCCACAAAACTCTCTGATCCTCATCTGGAGCCCCTGGAGTTCTGTATATGAGTTTAGCCTTGGTCAATCTTTGATCCTGGTTTAAGGCTAGTGTCTTATTTAGGGTCGCATTTTGAATCTTAATCTTAAACTTAGCTTATCTATTGATAGCCCTATGCTCTTGTGCGTTGAATACCATGATTTCTGGATGAACCCACTGCCAAATACATTATATGTCAATGTAGTGTCAAGTAGAAACCCGCTTATCCTGCATTTCTTCCTAAACCAAGGGTTTTCATTGGGACTTTGTCCATAGTTTGTTGCAATGACAGCATCTCCTCTTTAAAAATGCTTTCCACTGCTTTCACAATTCCTAGCCTTGTTCCACGTTTAGGCTAGTTCATTGCGTAGGCCTTGTGTTTAACTCTGCTTTTGCTTACCAGCATGTTTATAGTTTATCAAGGTGGTTGAGCTCAGCCTGCCTACCACTATGCTTAGGACAGCCCACTCTGCCTATGACTTGATCCATGCTAACGCTATAGCTCCTCAATTAACCTCCATAAATGGACCTTGTGCTTCACTTGCACCCTGCATAACACTACAGATACGGGCTCTCATCATCTCCTTTTGTTGATGTCTTTGGATGCCATGTTGGAAGCGGTGGATGGGTTAGATTGTCCAGAAGGGATGGTGTTGGAAATTCCACGGTTCTGATTCTCTGTCCGACTCTGTCTCTCTTTCTCCAGAGTTCTCTGGAGCTCTGCTCTCCTGGCCAGGGCGGCCCTGAGCTGGCCACGAAACTCCTCGATCCTCACCTGAAGCTCCTGGAGTTCCAGCTCCCATGGAGAGGAGGGGTGTCCGGAAGCTCCAGATGGTGGGGATAGAACCAGGCTGAGTCCAGGAGATGGACCCCCATTGGCACACAGCTGGGTAGGAGGGCTGCCCACTAAACCTCTCCTGCCTTGGTCCAGCCGGTAGCTGTTGAGGCTCTCCAGGTTGAAGTGGACGCGCTTGTGGTTGGCGTCTTTGGGCTCAGGCTTGGTGCTCTCGTTGTTCCACCTAGGAGTGGAGCTGTAGTTGCTGGAGGTGGAGGTGGAGATAGAGGGCACAGCAGTGGACACACGGTGGAGGTTACAGTTCTCTGACAGACAAAAGGAGGGGCTGAGGGAAAACGAAAAGTTCTGGTTACCCCACTGAATCACATTTCTGGAACTGAACTGAGGGGGATATAAATAGATGGTTGAGTATACAAAGTCATTTGGTTTTATGCATTAGCATTGTTCACAGTGGTGGTGAATGGAACCAGACATCTGCCTTTAAAACTCCTTCACAGAAAGTTTTTACATGCAGGGAAACTGTGAGGCAGAATAGTCCCCAAAGAAAACTGATTCAGCATCAACATCCCATACAAACACTCAGAAGACACATGCGGATTCACTGGCATCAAAATGGCATGTTTTAACCTTGTTAGCTAATGCCTAATTCATCTTCACATTAAAATTCTTGTCACCCACTGACCTGGTGACAGGGCCAGAGGTGCTCAAGGCTCGCTGATGCCTGAGGGGAATAAAGGCTAACCTGTTTGTTTTGATCTCACAGAAAAGCTGCTGTAGCACAGATTGCTGAAAAAGTTAGTGCTGACTTTGACAGAAATCTCTCTGAACACACAGTGCATCACAGTGCTGTGTATGGAGCTGCGTAGCCAAAAGTAGTTCCACCAAAAGTGCCTACAAAGGACCCGTGAGCATCAGAACTGGACCTTGGAGCGATGGAGCCAGGTGCTTTTGTATACTGACTGTACGAACTGGGGAGTGAACATGGTATCCATGTTTTCATACATGCACTTCATACAAGTGATACACTTTCTTAAATGGCATGATATGAGTTCTTTAAAACCCATTCGTTTAATTTAATGCATAGCATTATTTAATTTCTGAAGTACTTAAATCTCATGATTATCATTTTCTTTATTTTATATTACATGTATATGTACTTACATCTCATAACCAGGTCACGTGTACTGTTGGGTTTGGTTACTCTTTACTCACCTTGTGTCTGTGATGGCTACTTCTGATTTGCTGTCCTCCTCACATGTCATGTTTAACGCTCGGTGGATTTTCTGCAGTGATCAAAGCACAAGTAGGGAAAACTGATTTTGCTTTACATTAATGGTCGATTAAGTCTTACCTGTACTTTCAACAGTCTACCACTAGGGGACGCACAGGCTCCGTGCTTTATAAAGAGGGCATGATTTTTAGTGGTTTGATAAAATAAGAAGAAAACTTATGATCAACACAATATAGTAGAACAGACCTTTATTGTGGACACAAGGCTGGAAATGAACAAATATGTCTCACCCCACTGCAGTGCTGCTTCTAGACATAAAGCTCTACTGGGGCACAGGTCCCCCACCATCCATTACCCCTGTCATTTTTTTAAAGCTTGCTGCAGTATGTGGTATGTGCTTTACCAGCTTCCCTTGCTTAGCTCACTATTATCGCCACTGTCATACTCCTACTGAGGCCACTACAGGTAAAGGTAAAAATGTACAGATGTTTTATGGCAGAAATGGCAGACCTGTATATGCAAATAAAAAAAAAGTTTACTGAAGTCGTTTTTGCACGTTTGCATTCTTCTACAATGATAAATAATCATAATAAATAATAATAATTACAGTTTGAGAGCAAGGGACATTTCGTTTATCTCAACATCTCATCAGTTATCTCAATAGAGCAGGGGTGTCACACTCCGGTCCTGGAGGGTCGTGTCCAGCACAGTTTGATGCTTCTCCTCCTAAAACACATTCACTAAACCTGACAATTAACTGGCGAGGTGAACCAGGTGTTTCTGAGCAGGGAAATCACCAAAACGTGCTGGATCACGGCCCTCCAGGACTGGAGTTGGACACCCCTGCAATAGAGACTCTTCCTTTCTCTCTGGCATGACCAGAGGAGGATGGGTTCCTCTTTTGAGTCTTGGTTGCTCTTGAGGTTTCTTCCTCCAACTTTAGGGAGTTTTTCCTCGTCTCTGTTGCCTTTGATTTGCTCACTAGGGGCTCGGACCTGGACTCTGTACAGATGCTTTGTGACAACTTGGTAGTAAAAAGCATTATATAAATAAAATTGAAATTGAATTGCAACAGATGCACAGAATGTGCATGCTTTGCTTCTGTTTGTGAATAAAACTACGTTGAAACACTTTGGAGTAGAAAGCATCCACTCTTCCATCGATATTATCAATCTAAATTAATGCACTGCTAAATGAATTCTTTTGTTGTTGAAAGCTGAACGTGAGACTATACTGGGGCACGTGCCCCTGTGAAAGGGGTATAGTGACGCCCCTGCCCCGCTGTGTATTCACAGTTGATTCAGCAGAGCTCAGTGGGGCATCCGAACACTTCAGACCTTATTTTGTAGCCTTTTCTGATTTTATAGAACACTTATATTGCTCTCTAGTCTTCATTAGTTTTACAGCTTTCCTTCAGATTCAGTCTGGAACTTTTTATTAACCGCTTTCATGATGGTTCTAAAATGCCATTTTGGCCTGTTTTGAGGGGAAACATTCTTTCTTTTGCCTTCAGTAATGTTGAGGGAATATATTTCGGTGGGATGTTTGATTTACAAAACCAGGAGCCAGCTGGAGCTTTGTCTTTGTACATGAGTTCATATTTTTATGAAATCACAAAAGCTGCAGCTGTCCATTTTTTCTGGGTATGGTCTTCTTTGTCTTCTTCTTTAACCGCTCACTTGCAGCTCAACACACAGAGAGATGACTGAGTCCTAGTTAATCTACTATCAGAATCTGGCAATCTGATTTAATTTCATTATAATGCTAAAATATACTGGAGACAGTTTCTTTTCTGACGGTGGAATGACCACTAGGGTGTCCGCAGAGAGAGACTTCACCTGTTCCATGATGTCTGGATCTGCAGTCTGCTCAGCTAGCCCAACATTAGCTTAGCGGACAGGCTACATGAACAGTACACTTTACAGTACAGGGTTCATTCCAGACTGCTCTGCTGAAACACATGTTGACCGGCTGGTGGAGCATCAGAACGCGGAAACTGAAACTGCTCTTTGAAGCTTTAATGCATTTGACTGATGACATGGTTCCACTTGGGGCTGATGCTGAGAATTTAGTTGGGGTCGAGTTGGGACGTTATGGCAGACAGAACATTCTCAATTTGTATTTGGGTTTGGACCAAAATATCAGGCCCAATTAAAGCTGTGCTGTGCTCAGCTAGGTTGGTTAAAGACCCCAGCAAAGGCAGCCAGAAAGCCCTTTCTGATTAAGTATCTTGAAGGTGGTGAACACAAAGGGAAGACATTGAGTGAAGGTTACTTAATAGGGGCCTGAATATTATACCGTATTATTAAGTAACTGTCTTTATCATCATTACAGCACAGAGAACCGACCTTGAAGCTGGCAAGATATCTGATTTAGATCATTCACCCCAGTTTGGCTCATTTTCTCTGACAAAGAGAGTAAAACTCGTCTCTGGAGTCTGAATAAAGACAGAATGGATATTTTCCTGATGTCCTGCTATGGTGGAAATGGTGGTAATAGATTAAAAATATCAATTTCCATTCCAACAGTGGAATGTCCACTAGGGGACCTGCAGAAAGAGCCTAAGGGGTCTTTTAGATGAACTTCTTTAACGATTCAGTCGTAAGTCCACTGTGTCCCCGTTAGGGCAACATCCTTCATCTAGAGGTACCTGGAGCTTCCACATAAGTTCCACAGAATATGTCAGTCAGTCATTTTTTTACAGAATATATTTTTACATTCTTACTTTATCACTTTATATGTACTGATGCTGAGGATGACTCTTTTAAAATCATTTGACGGCACAGACTAAAACGATCCAGACTAATCTGATGGCTCTTTAGAGAGTTGAATGCTTTTGTAAAACTCTGGATGTTACTATCTCAGACAGGCGACACGCAACCACTAACGTTCTCTGTCATGTGTTGTGATACTCAGCGGCGCTGGCAGCACATTAAAGGCAGCACTGTTTCTAATTGCTTTCAGAGGGAGAGACACGTTTCGCTCACAGTTTTTATGCCTCACGTTTTACACCCTTGGCGGCTGATTATTGCGTCACGTGCTGAGCTGGGGAAAGATTAACCCGTAGAACTCGGAGTGTATCAGTAACCTCTGATTTCAGTAAATACAATCGGTGTAAAACAGTCTAGAACTGGTGTTTGCTCTCCTACATGCCCGCCGTTTGCTGCTCTTTCTCTTGGCGTGCCACTGCTCTCCGGACCCCCTCCCTCCTGAAAGTTCTCTCGGGTTCAAAGGTCTTGTGTTTTTTTCTGTTTGTTTCTAAGACCTAAAATCAATGTGTTCGCTATTGTTCATTTGCGTGTGATGCTGTTTTCAAAACCCCAGTAGTGGTTATTCTTTTTATTTCATGGTTTTAAAAATTACAGTAACTTTGGTTCTATGTGACGTCTGACACCTCGAGCATCAACACAAACCAGAGGAACTTCCACTTTAGTAGTTGTTTGGCCTCATGACGACAATTTACCATTAGCTGTGCTTCCGGCATGGATCATGTTCTAAAGGTTCACCCGAAGTGTGTGTTATGATCATTTTTTATGTGCTGACCACTGACTAGTGTTAAAGTCAGAGGCAGATCTTTAGTGACCATGCGTACAAATGAGGCTGCGTACTACTGGCTGGTGGGATAAACTCTTTCGAGTCCAAATATGACACACCGAATCAGTAGCTAGCAATGCCTGACAACACTGACCCACCTGACTGGCAGCTAGGTTACAACAACCCCTCCCTGTAGTTTGGGAACGGAAGTCGCTTTGGATAAAAGCGTCTGCTAAATGTCGTAAATGTAAATTAGCTTAATTTCGCACTTCAGTCCATGCTAATAGATCATAATGAGTTGTACATTGTTAGAAACCAGATAAGCAGGTCTACTGAAGATTACTGAACACCTCCACATGATTTGTGGAGAGTGCAAGATAATTTAGGAAAAATGCAAAACAGTGGAGTACTAATTTCATTATATTTAATTCCATGATATATAATCCCATTGTAGTTCCATTATTTGTTAGCTACATTAGCCTCCAGTGCTTAAGCTGAAGAACATCAGACATACTGTCTCTTGACCGATTGGCTAAGCTGAAGCAAGACGTTGTCTCTCACCTGGCTGGTGTGGAGCCAGTACCTGAGCCTGTGCTGGTGGCGCAGGTGAGGCAGGATGAAGCGGTAGAAGGCGTGTTCCCCCAGCAGGGTGAGTAACGCTCCAGCCACACCCACACACAGCAGCACGAAAAGACCGGAGAAATGTTGGATGCCCATCTGCAGTGTCTAGAGACACACACACACAAAATAGTTCAAACTAAGTGTTGCATTGACTAGTCAAATAATAAACCTACTCCTAATAAATTCAGTTCTGGGTGCAGTAAGCAGCAGTGGAGGACAGTGTGTGAAGTATAGTGGAAGTAAAAAAACGCAGTGAACAGATAAGAGGAGAGAACATTAATTTCTCTAAAGCACAAACCCAAAGTAATTTATTAGCGTGGAATGTTGACACCAGATGATGTCATTAATCGACCAGTAAAAATGAAAATTAATAGTCTTGCCACCTCTATGATTGGTGATTATTTGTTCAAAAACATTAGGATAAATACAAATAAATGAACAGTACATTGTGTGTGTGTGTGTGTGTGTGGGGCAGGGTGTGTGTGTTAGCTGATCCTTGTCCTGTGCTCTCCTGGAGGAAGGCCCCATCCAATCCCTCGTTTATCTGATCAATCCTTCATTACCTTAAATCAAGCTGCTGATGGAACTGACTTGCGAAGGCTGGAGAACCGAGAAGAGCAGGAACCAAACCTGTGCTCTTCTCACCAACGTCTTCATAATACCCACTACTGTATTTATGATTATTTCTGTTTAATTTAAGGTTATACACTGTTTTACTGTATTTGTTTATTTGTTTATTCTAATGTCATACAGTAGTTTACTGTTTTAATGTTAATGCTTGTGTTTATTTTATTATGCAGTATTTTACAAGAAAAAAACACTCACTGTTCAGATGTGCAGCATTAAACTTTTTGATGGGTTGAAGACTTTTACAGCACTGTATTTCCATAAATGTATAAACAGGAAAACATTCATACTTATAGACACAGAAACTCACACACAAACACACATACAGAAAGATGGTTTCCGCTGCTACACTAAAGCGTGGCTGCTCTGTTCAGGTACTGTAACCTCAGTATCTTTGCTAAATGGACTCTGAGCCCCACAGCCCCTCCAGCATCATCTCACACACACACACACCTCGGGCATCATCTCCCAGTCGCCTGAAACTGGCTGCCTATTTAGATGGTTTATCTGCAGGTGATTTTTCAGGCTGTCACTCTTGAGAGTGCCTGATTCTAAGCTGCGCTGTGATAAGTATCTGTGGATGATGGATGCTTCCAGTACAGGCCAGCAGGGGGCAGAGCAGCTCAGGGAGCAGAGCCTCATGACCACCAAGTCAACAACCAGCATGTACACTGGACTCCTGCTGATCATAGGCCAAAGGCAGCATCCAAATATCTGAAAAGTTACCTCTTCTCCCCAATGATCCAGATCATCTACATGATCCTCAAACTGAACAAAATATTCCCTATACCGGGGAATATGAGGCATCTGCTGAAAGGGTTTTAAAAATACATGAGTGTGCTAACCAGGGAGTCTTTCTCTGATGTCACTGCATGCATTCCCAAAGAGCATGACATGGAGTAATCCCTCTACTTTTCAGGTGTTTTTAAAATGTTCTCTGTTTATGAATATTTTATTATTTAAATTAAATCCTTTTGAATCGAATCAAACTTTTAGTGTATAGCGCTTTTTATCATTCAAGCAAAGAGCGACACGGGCAAGGAAAAACTCTCTATAACCATGAGGAAGAACCACTGAAAGGAACCTTCATAGGAGCATGAGGAAGATCTACTGAGAAGAACCAAGACTCAGAAGAAGAAACATGAAGAACCATTGAGAGGAACGAAGACTTAAAAGGGAACCTCCCTAAGAGCACGAAGAGGAGGAACAAAGAACCCAATAGCAAACTAACTATAGGAGTCTTATAGTCACATCTACAATCTATGTTAAATAAAACTAAATTAAAAATACTGCCATAATAGAAACCATGAAACTAATGCAGCCCTGTTTGGTAAGAATCTGCCAAGAGAATTAGGGGCAACCAACATTGTGATAGTTAATCAATAATCAACATCAAATTAGACAATGCTGAAACAATTCAGCTGCCAGTTTCTCCCACTCACAATCCAGTCACTCCATTATTCCTCTGGCTGCATCCACAACTTTAACTTCTGCTTGGCTCTACTCCTCCACATTTTGTGGTGAAGGACAGGAGCAGAAACTAATGTCCTTATAGGTGACTCTTTCCACTCTGCAGCCTCATCCTCAGGCAGTTGTTTGAGTGAAGGTGTTGCAGGACCTGGAGAGAGTCGTCAGCATCTTCACCTCAGTGGTCATGACAACAGCCAAGCGTTTTTCCACTGTGGTGTGTAAAAGCCAAAAAACACAGAAAAATAAACTTTAAATGGCCCCCAAAATGCACTTCACTGAGTATAAATCCTACCTAAATATAAACCTTATGAAAAAAACCTTTCATTGCAACTGAATAAACTTTCATCAACATATTAAAGGCTAATTTCAACATGTGTCATTTTCTGAGGTAAGATGAAATCAAAATTGACTAAAGCAGCCATTATACCATCTGACACTTGTTGGAAAGGGCCTTTATATCAATTTTCATGAAAGGTTATTGAAACAAAACAAATCATTCTTGATTTTTTCTGGCAGAAATGATTCTTGCTCGACTAACACACCAATAACAATGAATCCAAAATTATTTTTGCACCTGTTTCTGACAGCAAACCCAACAACAACAGCCAGAAACAGTTAGAGTGAGGCACATCTGGCAACAGCAGGTGAGACAAAGCTGATTACCCACTCCACAGTGTTGTGGTCAAACAAAGAAGCACTTTTAGTCACAGACTCACCAGCATAAAGTGCTCCACAGAACATCTTTCCTCCCCACTGCCTGCCATCAGACTCTATAACTCCACCCCCTGTCACACACCCACCCATTAGACTCTATAACTCCACCCCCTGTCACCCACCCACCCATTAGACTCTATAACTCCACCCCCTGTCACCCACCCACGCATTAGACTCTATAACTCCTCCCCTGTCACACACCCACCCATCAGACTCTATAACTCCTCCCCATCACACACCCACCCATCAGAC
>JBBIGA010099392.1:0-11006 GCA_037576975.1 Alestes dentex | reverse complement strand
ATATATACATACATACATACATACATATATATGTATACACACATACATATATATATACATATATATATATATTTATACACATACATACATACATACATACATACACATACACACACACATATATATATATATATATATATATATATATAAAATATAAAACAGACAACAGACAAACAATGAATAGACAAGTGTAGACATTACGTAAACCTTCTGTAGTGATGAGTACTGCACTATAGGTATGATTACTGCACAGGAGGCAGTTACAGCATTGAACAAAGTACCAGGGATGACAGAAAAAACTACAATAAATAGTAGTAGAGAGAACTGGGATGTGAATCTTAGTTTACCAGAATTAAAATATAGCATTACATAAAAATATAAATGATTGCAACTGAGCATATGATGTTGCATTGGAATCATATTTGTATTGCACATGACAGCAGCATAGAAAAACCACAATGAGAAAGTGTAGTATTATAACAGTGACAGGTCGTTAGGGTGCCTGTACCGGCAGTAAACTGGGTTACAGTAACGGTTACAGGTGCTGATTGAGAGTCCAGAGTGTAGTATGAGTGTAAACAGTGTAAAAAAGTATAAACATTTTAAACAGTATAAATAGTATAAGTGAAGTAGTTCACTGAAATGTGCTGTCAACCAGGAAATTACGGTGGCCCTGAGAGTCAAAACACAACCACATTTACAAAACACACCCATATTTCAGGAAACACACCCACATTTAAAAAACACAACCACATTTCAAAAACACAACCACATTTCAAAAACACAACCACATTTCTGATAACTACACTTATTGTTTGTGATTGGACAGTAACCATGTCACTCACAACAATTATTCCTTAGTCATTTGTTGTTTGTTCACCTCGGACCAGAGCCATTGAGAGAGAGAGTTGCGACACTCTTTGATCTCGCCGCCGTATCCGGTCACATGGTCCATGTAAGCCTCTAGAGTTCCAAACAAAATAATAGGTTCAGTAGATGGTATGGCTTCTGGAGCCGCATAGCGCCTCGAGAGTGCATCTGCCTTTCCGTTCCGAGAACCGGGGTGGTAAGTGAGCGCATAGTTAAACCTGCTAAAAAACAAAGCCCACCGAACCAGCAGTTCACGATTGGCGATATCATAATTACGCTCCACCGTCAGTTTCTTTGAAAAGAAGGCGCATGGGTGTAATCTCCGAGGGTCCCCGTAGTACGGGGACAGCACAACTCCCAAGCCTACTTCAGATGCATCTACTTCGACCACAATGGGTTTGGCCGGGTCAGGAAGTTTCAATACCGGCGCAGATGTGAATCTGAATTTAAGTTGTGCAAAAGCCGCTCTGGCTGCAGGGGTTACTGTGAGACGTTTTGGTTTCCCTTTTAACAGGCTGGTAAGCGGTGCTGCCGTAACACTAAAGTCTTTGATGAATCTTCTATAAAAATTAGCGAAACCCAGAAATCGTTGCAATTCCTTGACCGTTGTGGGCTCCGGCCACTCTGTTACATCTTTCACTTTTCTATCATCCATTGCCACCCCCCCCGGGCCAATACGATAGCCGAGAAATGTAATCTCTGACACATGAAATTCACACTTCTCGGCCTTGACATATAACTCGTGCGCGAGCAGGCGATGGAGTACTGCGCGGACGTGTTGAATATGCTCCGAAAGGTTTTTAGAATAAATGAGAATATCGTCTAGATAGACGATTACGAATTTCTGTAGCCACTCCCTGAAAATGTCATCCATCAGGGCCTGAAAGCAAGACGGGGCATTTGCCAATTTGTATGGCATTACTAAATAATGGAAGTGACCGGAAGCTTTGAATAAATGCTCGCCCTGCGGAGCTGCTCGATGGCCGGGGGGATGAGTGGGAGAGGGTGTGCATATTTCAGGGTGACCGCATTAAGCCCACGATAGTCAATGCACGGTTGGAGACCCCAGTCCTTCTTTTCAATAAAGAAAAAACTGGCCGACGCGGGAGACCGGGACCGCACTATGTACCCCTGCTGGAGAGCTTCAGTGGTGTATTCCTCCATCGCTCTCATCTCCTTTTCAGAGAGAGGATATACCCGAGAGCGAGGGGGCTCTTTACCAGGCAGGAGGTCGATAGCACAGTCCCAGGGGCGGTGCGGAGGGAGATGGGCGGCCCTGGAGGTGCTAAATACCTCTGCTAGATCGCGATACGGCGCGGGGATCTTAAGGGGAGCCTCCGCTAACGGACTTTCTATGGAGGTCGCCCCCATATAGTTAACTAAACAATGAGTGAAGCAGTTGGGCCCCCACTGTTTTACCCTCACCATTTCCCAATCCAGCACAGGGTTATGTTGCTTCAACCAGGGCAGACCCAGCACCAGGAGGGGCAGAGGATACTCAAGTACATAAAATTTCATCTTTTCCTCATGTCCTGGGTCTATCCTGACTGAAAGCAACTACGTACGCCAAGCGACTGATCTTCCCACTATTAAATGCCCGTCCAGGGCTCACACAGGGAGAAGGTCCGGCAATCTCTGCACCGGAAGTCCAAACGAGTTCACCATTGCCCTGGACACGAAGCTGCCCGCCGAACCAGAATCTACAAGAGACAAAACAGAAACAGACAACTTAGCACATTGTATTTTAACAGGAAGGTTAAACTGATTCGAGGATGCAGGGTTAAGGGACAATAAGACCGGGGAGGACGTGACCTTGGGTGACAGAAGAGGGCAGGCGGCCACCAGATGCCCCCTGGCTCCACAGTACATACACAGACCCTCCAATCTCCTCCTTCTGTGCTCGAGAGGGGTCAGTTTGTGCGCACCAATTTCCATGGGCTCGGGTAAGGCAGTGCCAGGCACTACTGCTGTCAGATCTGAGGGGGACTGACTTCAGTGTCGGGCGGGGGGCTTTTGAAGGAAGGCTGACCCTTTTGCTCCGCTTATGCTGATCTAGTTTTATACTCAGTTGGATTAGTTGATCAAGAGACAAACCTTCGTCTCGGCAGGTTAATTCTAACTGGATCTCAGGACTTAATCCTTTACTGTAGATGGCGGTTAGAGCGGCCTCGTTCCAGCCGCTCTCTGCAGCAAGGATTCGGAACCTGATTGCATAGTCCGCCACTGACTCATTTCCCTGCCGCAGCTGGAACAGCCGGGAGCTGCTGGCCTTGCCGTGATCTGGATAATCGAAAGCCGCTCAGAGCCTCGCTCTGAAGTCGTGGTACTCTGGTGGATCGGCGCCCCCTTGTGTCCAGATAGCGGTGGCCCAGTCCAACGCCTTCCCCGTTAATCTCTGGGTCATCAAGGAGACCTTTTGCTGCGGTCATCTCTGGATACTCTGCGAAGTACAAATCGCAGGAAAGCAGATAGTTCCGGCACGTGTCCGGATCTCCCCCATACCTTTCTGGGAGAGATGCATGACGCGGCGTCTTCGAGAGGGTGATTTGCGCGGGTGCTTGTACAGCTTCGACAAGCTGTTGAAGAGACACTTGTTGGAGAAGAGGGAATGGCTGCTGCATCCAAGGGTTGGGTGTGCCATGGCCATCTGCCATGGCTCTAGGGAAGTAGACACAGCAGCAGACAAAGGGGTTAGTCAAGAGTGGTTCTTTTATTAAGGTTTCTTTTCCTCACAGGCTCGTGGCTGAGCAGCTCACGACCTTCAACAAAACAACGAGTACAAAACACACCTGAAGCTCCTCAGGGGACCTTCCCCCTGAATCCATATACAGTCTTTCACAAAATCAAACTCCTGCGAGACCCTCGACTCAGATGGGTTCGCGGATGACCACTCTGACTTTCTCTCGGATGACCACTATGACTCCCTCGCTCGCGCCTGTAGAGCAGAAGAGGGAGAAGGAGAGGAGCGAGGAGAAAGCACACACATACAGTTAGTCAGCAGAACTTCTCCCGACTGAACCAGAAGTCACCGGAGCAGGGACGCTAGGCACTTGGAGAGTACAGGTGTAGAGGTACCGTACAGGCTTGTAGAACGTTTTCCCAGAAACCACGCTGAATGAAATGGGTGACCACACAGTGACTCTCTGGTTTGGACAGGCTTTTAACTCCCACACACTTACGCACCCCGCCAATCACACGACAGAAGACAAGTACTGATAATTACAGACAGGTGGACTTGTCGTTAGGTGCCACACAGCCCCACCCTTACTCTAAAACCTCTCCTAATCTACCCGGGTTGCTAGGCACCTAACGACCACATACACACACACTCCCATGCCCCCTGTCCAGGGCTGTCGTATCAAAACTCAGAGAGCTCACTCATTCATGAGTCATACACACATCCTGATCACAAACCTAGTTCCACTTTTTGATAGCACAGAATTAGCTCTCTAGCTCTCTAGGTTAAGGTAAGGTAAGGTAAATTCCAAAAAAGTTGGGACACTGTACAAATTGTGAATAAAAACAGAATGCAATGATGTTAAAACTGAGAAAATGTATAATTTTAAGGGAATAAGTTGATTTTAAATTTCATGGCATCAACACATCTCAAAAAAGTTGGGACAAGGCCATGTTTACCACTGTGTTGAATCCCCTCTTCTTTTTATAACAGTCTGCAAACATCTGGGGACTGAGGAGACAAGTTGCTCAAGTATAGGAATAGGAATGTTGTCCCATTCTTTTCTAATACAGGCTTCTAGTTGTTCAACTGTCTTAGGTCTTCTTTGTCGCATCTTCCTCTTTATGATGCGCCAAATGTTTTCTATGGGTGAAAGATCTGGACTGCAGGCTGGCCATTTCAGTACCCGGATCCTTGTCCTACGCAGCCATGATGTCGTAATTGATGCAATATGTGGTCTGGCATTGTCATGTTGGAAAATGCAAGGTCTTCCCTGAAAGAGACGACATCTGGATGGGAGCACATGTTATTCTAGAACTTGGATATACCTTTCAGCATTGATGGTGCCTTTCCAGATGTGTAAGCTGCCCATGCCACACACACTCATGCAACTCCATACCATCAGAGATGTAGGCTTCTGAACTGAGCACTGATAACAACTGATAATGATAATGGGTTGTCCTTGCACTCTTTAGTTCGGATGACATGGCGTCCCAGTTTCCCAAAAAGAACTTCAAATTTTGATTCGTCTGACCACAGAACAGTTGACCACTTTGCCACAGTCCATTTTAAATGAACCTTGGCCCAGAGAAAACTCCTGCGCTTCTGGATCATGTTTAGATATGGTGGATTGTGTTCACCGACAATGTTTTCTGGAAGTATTCCTGAGCCCATGTTGTGATTTCCATTACAGTAGCATTCCTGTGTGTGATGCAGTGCCGTCTAAGGGCCTGAAGATCACGGGCATCCAGTATGGTCTTCCGGCCTTGACCCTTACGCACAGAGATTGTTCCAGATTCTCTGAATCTTTGGATGATATTATGCACTGTAGATGATGATAACTTCAAACTCTGCAATTTTTCTCTGAGAAACTCCCTTCTGATATTGCGCCAATATTTTTCGCCACGGCATTGGGGTAGTTGGTGATCCTCTGCCCATCTTTACCTCTGAGAGACACTGCCACTCTGAGAGGCTCTTTTTATACCCAATCATGTTGCCAATTGACCTAATGAGATGCAAATTGGTCCTCCAGCTGATTCTTATATGTACATTTAACTTTTCCGGCCTCTTATTGCTACCTGTCCCAACTTTTTTGGAATGTGTAGCTCTCATGAAATCCAAAATGAGCCAATATTTGGCATGACATTTCAAAATGTCTCACTTTCCTCGGGTCGGATCTTCAACTGGGCACCGTAAGCCTGATCGATAAAACTCTCCGCCGCCCCCGAGTCGACGAAGACGGAGGTAGCGATCTGTCGGTGGCCCAGTTGAAGACCTGTTCGGGGGAGGCGCAATAGGCGCAAAGGCCTTCGCGATAACGCCGCTCCTTCTCCGCCGGAGACAGGAAGGTGCGTCCTAACTGCATGGGTTCCCCTGCTCCCGAGGAGTGGGCCTCTGAGGTGGGTGGTGGGGAGGCTCGGGCTGGAGCGGCAGCAGTTAGGGCGGTCTCAAGCAATCTGGTTCATGGAGCTGGTCTGGGGAAGGAGGACATCCGCTGATCCAGACGAAGGACCAACTCTATCAGGCTTTCGAGGGTGGAAGGGAGCTCCCGACTGGTGAGCTCATTCTTTAGCTGGCTGGAGAGCCCCTCATATTAAGCGGTGCGGAGTACGGCATCGCTCCACGAGGTCTGGACCGCGAGGGTCCAGAACTCTGCAGTGTATTTGCTTGTGCTCTGCTCGCCCTGGCGGAGATGGTAGAGCCGGGAATCCACCACCACCTCACTCTCAGGGTGTTGGAACGCGGTCTTGAGTTGCTGGATAAATCCCTCGTAGGAGTGTGCCACAGAGCTGTCTGCTCTTAAGACTGTGGCCCACTCGGCTGCCTGCCCGGCGAGGAGGGCGATCCGGCTACGATCCGTGGGGTAGCGGCTTGGCTGGAACTCAAATAAAAGGGAAAGGTGGGTTAGAAAGACATCAGATTTTCCAGTTACACCGTCCCGCTTGTCGGGAAGAGCAATTTTTGGTAGAGTGATAGGTTGAGGGAGAGTAGGCTGGACCGCCGGCTGGGGCGCCAGCTCAGCATGACGGTCCGCGTGGACCTGTCGCAGAGCCGCGAGCTCCGCGTGGAGGGTGGCCACCTCCGTGCGGAGACCCGCGACCTCCTGCTTGAGGTTCACTATCTCGACCGCCTGCTGGGTTATGGCGTCCCAGACGCAAGTCCAACTGTAGTTAGAGAATGGAAGTCGCCTTGGATAAAAGCGTCTGCTAAATGCCGTAAATGTAAATGCATTGGTACTTCTCCCTCAAGACACTTTCAAGTGTGTGAGATCGGGCTCTTCTCCTGATTGCACAGATGGAGCACTAAAAGAGAAAAAAGAAAAAGATTTAAAAAGGTGAAGTGTTCCTACTTCTGGAATTAAACCCTTACTGCTTATTACTTTCCACTTGGGTCCCAATGTTAATTTATACTCAGCGTCCCACATTACAGGAAGGGACAATTTGAATTTTATAACAGTTATGAAAGACACTAATTAGATTGTTCTGGAATTTTAATTTAATTTTAAGTTCAAGCTTCATACATAATTCAAGCGGCAACATTCACTGTGTCTCACTGTATAGAACAAAAGACTTTCTTTGGAAGCAACACTGAGGCTCGCTATCTGGTGAGGTGGGAGTTCCGTGGCTCAGGGGCGAAGGAGGCGAGGTGGGTCACGACACCCCCATCTCCAGTCCACTCCTCCATTCCCCATGCTGGCCCCAAGAACACGGACCCCCACGCTGACTCCATGGAATCCTTCCAGGTTAACTCCCATGCTGGCTCCAAGGACCTTACCCACCCCAACTCCCCGGACGCTGCCTGAGCCGGCTCCGAATGAAGTATGGAGCCAAAACACTATTTATCATCTCAGTGCATTTGGTGCGTCTGAAAATTCTGGGCTATACTGGAATCGGGGAATGCTGCCTTGCATGCTAAACCAATACAGTCACACGACAAAATAGAGCAGTGATATCCGATAGACAAAGCAATGGTTACTTCGGCCTGTTTCAGAGTGTCTGTGTTTTATTTTAAAGGACAAGTTGGATTGGGGGAGCCTGATTGTATGGCTCGGCCTATTTAACATGCTTCTGGACACTGCATGCTTTTTAATGTCTCACAACTTGGCATAAAAATCTGTTTTACAGTACAGAGAGTAAGCCCTGCTGTCACTACCAACATAGGGTTTCAGCCGTCCTTTGAATTCCGTTAGTAACTCCCATACTTTTCGGGAATTTTTGGAAGTAGGATATAGATTGTCATTGTTTTAATGTATTTATTTTACAGGTTTGTGAAATAAAAGACCAAATACATTTTGATTTCAACGTCCCTGTGTGTTTACTTGTTCAAAAGGAAGTAAAGGAGAAGTTTGGAAGGTGAAAGAGACGATGTTCGTGTTCGTCTGTGGCTTCTAAAAGAAAGATATATGTTCTATACCTGAGAGGGATTTCTTTTTTACTTTGCTTAAAAATAGAGCAAATTCTTTTGGTTGTAATACAACTTTTGTTTGTGAGTGGGTGAGATCAACCAAGAAAGGTTTTTGATTGATCAGTCACTGTGACGTTGTCATACTGCCTGCACATGTGCAGATCATTTCCTTTCTGAGCGCCTGGACAGACGGATGCAGAGCAGGCTGGGTCTCAGGATAATCTGTAGGGAATATTGATGACAAAGTTGTACAGAAAGTAGCTAAGATTTGTCAAAAATTTTGGTAGATTTGTCACTAGGTGCTTTTTGGAAAAAAAATCATTAATGGAGTCTGGAAAGTCGTTATAAATGGCGACAAAGTCGCTACGTTGGCAACACTGCCTTAAAGTGGGCCGGAACCCCCTGGCGCTTTGGGGATGTGCCGTTGGAGGGGGGGTGTGGTCAGGGCTCTGAAAAAGTAATATTTTTGGGGGCGCTATAGGGACCTGTAAGTGGGCCCCCGAGGGGCTCCTCAAGTGATCAAATGATTATCTGTTCTTATTGGTTCTTGTGATCGTTCCCCGTGTTTTTAGAGTCATCCTCATGTACACAGTTTCTCCCACCCTCGGTAACGTTGAATCAACCAATTTCACAATCATCCGTTTGACAAGTGGGATGCAATAACAGCCACAAAAAACAACCACACATGCCCCAGTGCTCAATGCAAGTAAAAATAAGCACACCATGCCTGACCATCTCTCAAACCAAGCTTCTAGGAACCCAAATGTGCCACTATTTATCCCTGAGTTAGCAGCCAGTTCTCTGGACAGTGCGGTTAATCCTTCCAAAGCCTTGGCAACAGTGCCATCTGGACTTGTATTATTTGGAATGTAAGTACAGCAAGTTTGTCCAAACATTACACAAACTCCCCTTGTGTGGTATCCCTGGGTTGGTCATTTCCTGGTCATATATATCTAGAGTTTATGTTTGTTAGCCAGTCTCCAGTGTTTTGGTTTGTTTTGTGTTTTGGCCCTTGTACCGTCCTTGTGTTGCAATGGCTTGAGTAATGGCTTTGTGACACACATGTAGTGTAATTAGATTCATTATGGAATAAAAATTATCGCAATGAGATGAAAAAGTTTAACATGAAGTCATTTTTAAATGAAAATCTGACTAAATCAGTCAAAATCCCAAAACACACAATATCTCAATGACTCTTTTAAGTGTTCTTTATTTTTAACAAGCTATGTTTCATTCTTTTTATTTTGAGAATGAAAAAAAGTATATGAAATCAAAATAAAACCATGACTGTGGGAAATGGAAGTGCTATTAAAGTCACCTGGGACGATCAGGGGTCAACTGGGGCCTAATGTAAGTCACCCAACTTGACCACTCTAGTAAATTAGGTAGGAGATCCCAAGGCCTTCTTAACAAGGGAGAGGAGATTTAAAAGTAGTTTCTATACTATATGTTTACTTACTACATAGACAGTTGCTTTAGAAACACTTAGTATAAATGTTTACCCTTGAGGATCAGTTTTCAAAAACTCTCTCAGAATCAGAAGTAAATATTTCAGTATGGATTCACCCATCCATAACAATCACTCTCAGTCTATAGTCCAAACATCCATGTCTGGAAGAACCCTTACCTCACTTCACAAAGTATTTCAAATGAAACAACCGTCAATTGAAACAACCTCTGAGCTCCTTGAATTCCAGAGTGTAAAATACATTAATATACCACAGGTCTCAAAAATCTAATTAATTTATAAAGCATATCAATATATTTTAAAGCATGTGTTCTCTCTTAAATGATCTCATTTACATTACCGGATAACCTACAGTCCATGAACATGAAGTTTTCCTGTTGTAATAATCAAGGATGTACATTTTATTTTGACACTGATGGGGACACAAAAGAAGTAATTTCACTCCAGCCATAGTGCAGTCGCTAACATCTTTCATACATTACTATTAAAATATAGTAACACAGTACAAATTGGGGGCACCTACAGGTACCGTAGTCTATTTAACCAATAACAATAATCACAGAACACAAGAAACTCTTTATTTTAATTTATTACCTGGCTGGAGCCTAGAAATACACTTTTTAAAACAGGTACTGTTAACTTTTCAAACCAATGATCTGGAAATTAGTTTTTTCATCTAAACATAAAAGTCCTGTTAATTAAATTCACATCATAAATACTATGACGGGGTATCAGTATATCGTGCAACACTAATATTGACGAGAACAGAATTATTAGTATAAAGACATTCTCTTTCTCACCTACATCCAGAGAACTACTGAGTTTTGGTACCTCTCACAGACAGATTGATTCAGCCAATCACACGTAAGTAAGAAACGGCACAGCCAATCCTGTAACGAAACTGGGTTAGAAAGGCAGGACTCACAGAGTAAAAACAACTGTGAACCATTTTTATTATAAACACAGACAGAAAACAGTGGTTTTATTTGATTTTTTTTTTTTTTTTTTAAATTATTGCTAGTGACAATTCAGTAGTCGCCAGGTATTGGGAGATTTTAGGGCGAGTGGAGAAGAAAAACAGGATTAGGACTAAAAAGGAGGAGGACTGAAGAGGGAAAGTAAAGAAATTTACACAATTTACCAATTTACTGATCATTCATCAATTTTAACAACATTACTGACATGGCATTGGACACATATGGAATAAAATCACATGCAAACATGTCAAACATAGTAAATAAAACTTTCTTTTTTAACTTGTTTAATTGTCTATAATAAGATTCAACAAAGAAACAGAATCCACTTCACAGGGGTTCTACACTATCTTGTTGAGGAAGAACATCATGGTATACAAAATATATTTATTTAATCCATCGCTGTTCCATTTTTTAAAATAAAGACTGACGAGGCTGTAAAGATCAAACTGACAGAAAAGTGGTGCGAGTAAAAGACATTTCAGACTTTTACATTACATGAAAATGACTTTTGAAGATAATTTCATAATGAACTCATTCTTCTTCTTCTTTCTCTTTCGGCTTTACCCTTCAGGGGTCGCCACAGCGAATCATCTGTCTCCATTTAGTCCTA
>JBBIGA010099371.1:0-10000 GCA_037576975.1 Alestes dentex | reverse complement strand
TGTGGTTAGTCAAGTCACAAAAATTGCTGGTCATCCGGGCTTTTTCAGAAAACAGAACATGCTCAGCGAACAAGCAAAACATGCCCACCTAAAACGCTATATACAGTGTTACCAACTCCCCTAAGTACTAGACCCATAAAATATTGACTATTTGCAATCTCCCGCCACTGGCTTATGGTTGGTAATTTTGGTTTAGGTCAGGAAAACCAACAAAAGGACACTGAAGATGTAGGATGGAATGGAATTCTGAATCCCTTCCCAGTCCCATTTTCAGTTTAAGAAGGTCCCAGAAAATATGAGTGTGGTCTCCAAATCCTCCAAAGGAGTTTTTCAAATCATATTTAGACACAACCAAGGGTTCTTGCACAATTTTGAAGTCAGCTATACTGGGTGTTGCTTGTAAATTATGATTTTGGCCACAGCCAGAGCACATAATAGGTCTATGAAAAAGAAAGTGTTTATCTCTCTTCCTGTTTGTGACGGAAGGCATCCAGCGTCATTTCTCACTTCCCTCACAAAACCTCTAACTGAATGATACAATTATAAGTTCCTAATATTCTGCAACGCTCCACCCAACACCCCTGCCATCCTGAATGTTTCTGTTGTTGGTTGGTCTGAAAAGGCTGAAAGTGCCATTCACGTGGACATACTGTTGTGTTTTGGTTCTAACTGGGCTTGTTGATGTCTTGTATGTACAGGGTGAGGAAGAAGGCGATACATATGAAGCTCCCCCCTGTGAGCGTCCCACCATCAAAGTCCAGCGTCCACCTGTGGAGGAGAACGTTTATCTTGGTATTTAAACCTCTCTAACTTCTTTAAATTGCCTTACGCAGATTTAAAACGGTCTCTTTCTGTTCCTGTGCTGAGGCGAGTGGAGCCACCTAAACCCACATGAGTAAAAGTAACAAGTTTTCACTTCAGTTAAATAAGGACATAAATAGAAGTAAAAGTAGCCAGGAAAAGAACAACTTGTGTCTCAGTAAAAGTATCAGGTTAATAAAAAAAAAAAAAACACTTTAGTATTGAGTTCCCTGTAGAATGTACATCAAGCATCAGACAGTACAGGAAGGTGGGTTTGGCTCTCTTCTTCTTTTCTGGATAATTCTGGCCTGAAAAAAAGTAGTAAAACTCCAGAAAGTGAAACTCCAAAGTGAAAGATGTGCAACAGCAGTCCAGGAGCTGAACTCATATGAAATGACTAATTTATGTTAATGGCTAAAGTTAAACTTACTAAAAATAGATTTTTCGCCCAGTAAGTATATTTGTGTAGGAAACTGTCAGAGAAGTAAAACTCTAGGCTGTAGCTTAAGGACATGTTACCAAGTAAGCAGGGGTCCCTCTGTTCCTTGAATGGGGGGAAATGCTTCCATCAATAAAGATGAACCATATCTCTGAATGAGTCTATTTCTCCAAACCTACACATCTGGAGAAATAGACCTGAACAGCAGTTTTGATTTTAAAGCACAAAATCTTCATGAAAAAGTTTAGTGGACACTTTCTATTACATTTCTGAGTTTGGAAGAACAACAAAACATGCTTTGGGCACCAAAACTTTTGCACATGGCTGTAGCAACAATAATAATGACCGTTTAAACAGTGCCATAGTGTTCAACATGACAGAACATATCAGGTTCTGCTGAGTCACAAAACTTATATCTTGCTTTGCGCCCCTGCCAATATCGCGCATATCCTATCCAAATGCTCATTAAGCCTTAGAACACGAGCAGCACAGGTCCGTGTTGAACGCACAACAAATGATAAATTGTCATCATATGACCAAAAGTCCAAATTGGAAGTTCCCCTGGTTTGTGTTGATGCTGGAGGTGTCAGGCGTCATGCTAAGCTTTGTTTGGTGTTCCTATGTCACATAGAACCAAAGTTATTGTAATTTTAAAAACATGTAACAATAATAACTGCTACTGGGGTTTTAGAAATGGTGTCACACACAAATGCCCATAAAGAACAAAAATAACCTAATTTCTTTTATTTTAGGTCTTAGAAACAAACTGAAAAAAACATAAGAACTTTCAGGATAGTGTCCAGGCAGCCTGTGCCGGGGGAGTGAGGTGAGGCGCGGCGCAGCGCAGGTTCCTTTGATTAATTTTATTTACAAAAAAGACACAGACTCTACACAAAACATAAATAGGCTCGAGGGCCTGAAAACACAAAGCAGGACTAAGAAACATGAGGATCGGGAAACGTGAGGATAACCAGCAAAAGAAACATGAACTCTTGGGACTTAAGTATACCAAAGACTCAAACCTAAACCAATGAGTAAACATAATCACTTAAACTGAAACACAGAACAGGTGACACATGTAACAAAGGACACGAACACTCTTATTTCAAAATTAGAGACCCCAAAACCAAAAACCAACAATGACCCCATTGCGGCCACTAGCGGCCGCTCTGTGGATGTTACAGATTGTCTCCGCTCACAAGTATGTGGGGAAAACCGGAAGAGCTGGAGTGCAGGAGAAAGAAATGAGAGAAAACACTGGTTTTAGACTGTTTTACAATGTTTGTTTGTTGAAATCTGATTTTATAATACACTCTAATGATTAACTCATTCTTCACTTGGAAGTCAGTGAACTGTGAAGTGAAGTGTGTTAAGCATTTGTTTTACATTGTCTGGTGTCATATCTGTGTTTAGGCTACCCCGAGAGACCTCCATACCCTGCTAGTCCCCAGAGACAGGCAGCTCCACCCCCACGACCGGTCAAGGTCACACCCAAAATGGTGAGGGCTAATGCAAGGGAAATAAACACACCAGTGCTCCTTTAAAAGCAGGCCATCGGTGTGTCATACAATGTTGGTAATCGGAGTACAGTAAACCCCGCTCATTCGCAGTTCAGAATTCGTGTCCTCAGTCATTTGCTGATTTTTTCTTAGAACCAAACTAATAATTGTACTACGCAATTTCTTTGTTCTTTTTGTGTCAATACATAATTTTTCATGCATTTTAGTGCTATATTATTAAGAAAAATATAATTTACTAATTTTGTAAAACAAATATTAACGTAAATTCAACTACATTTCCATATAAAATATAGCTGTATGAATTTATCAGTACTGTCGAGAGAACAAAGAAAGTGAGTCTTGGGATGGTGAAATACTCCTGTCCTCAGAGGCGGGAGGTTTGGAAGTAGCCAATCCGAGAATGTTATTCATTTCTCCTTGCTGCTGATTGGCTGCTACACTGTACAGCATGGAAATGGGTTTACCTTTACTTTTTTTAAGGGTAATGTTTTAAACTTAGTTTAAAATGAAGTTAAAAGTGTTTTGGTAGCATATTTAGTGTTTACACTACAAAAATGTTTTTGGCAGTTTTTTTTTTTTTTTTACCACATCACACATTTGTGGGGTATTTTTTAACAATTCACAGGTGCTCTTGGAACGTACCCCCCGCGATTGTCGGGGTTTACTGTATATGGTGTCCAAGAGTATATAATAAACGCATAAATGCTTCTTTAATAGCTGGCCATTAGTGTGTCACATATTGTTAGTAACTGGATATAATGTCCAAGAGTATATAATGTCCACATATCCAGAAAGAGAGTAAAGTCTTCTTTTCTTCATAGAGACCACCTGAGCCCCCGCCTGACCAAGAAGAGTTCTACATAGATCCCAATAATGGAAAATGTGAGTGCTAACTTTGTCCTACTTACACTGCTCACTATCTCTCCCAATAATGGAAAACGTGAGTGCTAACTTTGTCCTACTCACACTGCTCACTATCTCACATCCGGTTCTTTATTTTCATCATGTTCCACTTGATAAAAGCATAATTACAAAAACGTAGATATAGTTTTAAGAGTATTTTTGAGAGTATTCAAGGGCTGTAAAATACAGCTCAGGCTGGAGCTACAAGTATCTAATGAACTGGAGGATGTCAGATGTTTAGAAACTTGTAAATGTTCCATCAGAAACCCCTTCCAAAAGATTGCACAAAGTTCACGACCTTATCTGGTGAAAAGTAAAAGCAGATGAATAGTACGGAAGAAGTCATCATTGTAATTTATTTCATTTATGCAAATACCTTGATGCCTTGATGTCTGTTTTAATGCTGCTACGTAGAAGCAGATTGGCCGTTTTCTTTTTGATGCCTGGCCAGTCTGCTGTCTCTCCGCTGTTAAACTGTAGTTTCAGTTTCACATAGTTTCGGAAAACTCTGCCTTTTTATGGGAAGGATGTTTTAAAACATCCCATTGACAGGCTAACAGTAACAAGCATTTTTGGAGCTGAGGTCATTTCTAAAGTGAAAAATCTTTCTGAAATACTTCATATACTTTTTATGGTGTAAAATAGCTTTAGGGAGTAATTTGGTTCCCTAAAAGACCTTTCAGTGGATGGTTCTTTAGAGAACTGCTCTGTCTGTATGAGATGTGCATGTAAGTAACTTTTTAAAGGTGAGAAATCTCCTAAATAATGTACAATATTCTATACTGAATTATTAAATGAGTAATGAATCTGTTCTTGAATTTTAAAAGATTCTATTCTATAGGGAACCAAATGGCTTCATTCAAAACAGCCTTTGTGGGCATTTTATTCTGAAGAATTCATATTTGATGACGGTGTAAAGAAACGTCACACATGGCCACAATAGAGTTTTTCTTTCATAACAATACCTTTACAGATTCAAGCCACAAAAGTACACTGTATGGACAAAAGTGTTGGGACACCTGTTCATTACCTCAAGAGGGACTTTAATGACATACAAATACATTCAAATCCATAGTCTTTAATATGGAGTTGGTGCCCCTTTTGCAGCTATAACAGCTTCCTCTCTTCTTGGAAGGCTTTCCACAAGATTTTGGAGTTTCTGAGGGAATTTCTGCCCAATCATTCTGTAGAGCGTTTATGAGTTCAGGCACTGATATTGGGCGAGAAGGCCTGGCTCAGAATCTCTGTTCCAGTTCATCCCAAAGGTGTGGAATGGGGTTGAGGTCAGGGCTCTCTTCTTGGAAGGCTTTTTTCCTCATAAAACTCATCCAACCATTACTTTATGTGGCTTGCTTTGTGCACTGGGGCACAGTCATGCTGGAATGGAATAGGTTCTTCCCCAAACTGTGTACACAAAGTTGGAAGCATGGCGTTGTCCAAATTGTCTTGGTGTATTGTAGCATTAAGATCGTCGTTCACTGGAAGTGAGGGGTCTAGCCCAAACCCCTGAAGAACAGGTGTGTCCCAATATTTTTGTCCATATAGTGCATTTCTTCTTCTTCTTCTTACAAGTACTAATGTGAATATTAATGTGAATCAGAACTTTCCACACAATGTTGGAGCTACATGTTGGAAATAGTTCATGTTAAATGACAATTACAGCATCAACTCTCTCTTTCTCTCTCTCTCTTATTTTCTCTTACTGAAGTCCCGGAAGTCAACCGTAAAGAAAAGAGGGCGCCCCCTAGGAAGAGCCCTCCAGCGATACCTGCTCATAACCCTGAAGAAGGTCTTTCTCTCTCTTTCTTTTTATATCTCTCTCTCTTTTTTACCCTCTAACTCTGTATCACCTCTCTCCTTCTATCTCTCTTTTTCTTTCTCACTTTCTCTCCCCTCCTCTTTCTATATTTCTGTCTCTTTATATCTCCCTTTCTCTTTCTCTCTCTCTAGCTCTCTCTTAACCTCTCTCCTTCTATATCTTTCTCCTTCTCGCTCCTTCGCTGTCACTATACATATATAGATATACATGTCTTCTCTCGCTGTATCTCACCCTCTCTCCTTCTGTCTTTTTATAATGCCTCCTTCCTCTGTCAAAAATGTCTCATTTTTTTCTCAGTGTGTTCTCTCTGTGAGACTGTTGGGCTCTGAGGAGTGACTGGGTGTGAAAGCCTCACTCAGTGACCGTGTGCATTTTTATGCTGGCAGAGCTGAAGGTTTTATGTGTGCGTGATTGTGTATGCAGTTACTCAGAACTTCACTTTCTTTCAGATGTTTATTTGGACCCAAATGATGGACAGGTGAGCGTCACTATTGAACTTTTCCAATGGAATTGGGAGATGATCTATAGTGGTACACCAGGCATTTCAGCTTAAATGATTTGTTTGTGGTTGCAGAGTAGTTTGTTTTACCTTTTTTATGTGAAATTGTTATATTGGAGCATTACATCATATTTACACATATTTACACAGTAACCAGTTTTATTTTAGTTCACTCAGAGTGACCGACATACACCACCACTTAAAAGTCTTTTCACATTACATGTTTTTACCAGTGATATGTGGTAACAGGAATATGTAACTGTGCGTGTTTAACAAATTGTGTGGTGATGCAGAGTCGAATTTAAATGCACTTGTTAACTGTTTCACGCTACTGGCTGTCGCTTAATTTCTCATTACATATCTATCACTTGTCTGTTGAGCCACATTATAATTATAATTATATTAGGAGGCTTTGTGTAGGTCAGTAGTGATGAATAAAAATATGACATCTGGCAAATAAAGGCACCCAAATGGTGAGCACACTGTAAATGTATTTGTATTTATCAAAGAATATTGAGTATAGTTTTAGTAAATATTATGTGAGTAACATGCAAATGTAGAAAGTCTCAGTGTGTGCCAAAGCTTGTGACTGCGACTGCATATATAAAGCATATATAAACCCCAATTTTTTTTTTCAACTAATAAAATTAGCCTCCCTTCATGTGAATAAGTGTTTCACAGTATGTGTGGTGTCTTGTTAGTATACTCCATAAAACAAGTTCAGTCTTATAAAGGTCAAATACTTACTGCCATTACAGAAGTGCAACTTGATGTAAAGTGATGAGAAAAAGCATTTTTAAGCAAGGGGAAGCAGACACTTTACCAGAATATCAGCTGCCATTCAGGACCTGAAAGTTTACTAGAATATGGATAGATTTCATTTAGAATATATTTAAGCTGAATATATTTAAACAATGTTTTCTTTTTGTAAATATAATTTCTGATTCATGTTTACAATACCATGTAAACTTCCTTTTGATTTCTAAGATTCAGATTCTAAGAGACAGGCTCTGTCGGATTTGTAAGATAGTCTTCACTCAGGAGATAGACTCATTCGTGTAATGAATGCTGACTTATTTACCATATCAGTGCTCAGTAGACTATCAGCTTATACGGAGATATTATGGTTTGTTTGGAAGAAGGTATGGTAGTAATTTTTATACCAGTCCTGCTTTTAATAACCATTCCCAGTCTGAAGGAATATACTGGACAATGCAGGGCTGAAAAGTCATGTGATAGGTATAATATTAATAATATTAATAAAAAAGATAGAAATTAAATAACAATAATAATAACTTAGATTTACATAGCACCTTTCAAGTGAAACTTTGTTAAGTGCTATTTAAAGATGGTGTGGGGGCAGAAGCACTGAAGGCTCTGTCCCTAAAGGACCACAGGCTTGGGGGTTAGAGAGCAGGTTTTGTTCTATCATTAAATAGTGTTAATGATCAGTCCAGCAGTGAGGAGGAGTTAAATAAGTGTTTTTTTAATCCTGGTTAAGTCAGTAGAACAGCTGTACTTAGTACATTAGGACACACATAGTCACTAGAACACGCATTAGTGAGCCTCTGATGGTCTGGTTGTGTTTGATTTTTTTCAGAGTGGGAGAGACCCCCCACTTGATATGTACATGCAGCCCACGCCAGGTTGTTCTCATATTTATCTCTTTGAATTCTGTTCACTTTATTGGATATTACTGTTCACTAAAGGTGTAGTGAAGTGGTCACCCGCCCTCCTTCTGGAGATCCACTTTTCTGCTCCAGCCTATCAGGGACTTCTGAAAAGAATATTATGTTAAAGGGCCTAAATCTTAAAAGAGGTGGATACAGTACATAAACACTGTTTCAAAATGTACCATTTACTCCTGACTATGGAAAATTAGCAGCAGAACAACCCCTTTCGGAATGTATTGTTTTCATGATGTTATAGAAACCAATGCATTCACATACAGCCATGGAAAAAAATAAGAGACCACTTTTTCCTTTTTTTCTGTTCACTGTTTGTACAATTTGCTGCAGTGTGTGTGTAGTTTAGCATTTTTATCTGTAAAGAGTGTCTCAGCCCGAACTGCTTTTTGGATGAGGTGCAATAGAGGGCAGTTTGATGAAAAAAAGTCACTTCAAGGAAAAATATATAGTGTAAGATATGGGCCCTTTAATGCTTTGTCCACAGTTACTCTCTTAACCTTATTTTTGTAGATACGTGTTAAGTAACAGCATAGACAGTACAGAAGAGTATTACAGTAGTGGGTACACGTAGATGTTTTCTATGTAGATTATGTGCCTCAACATTCCACTTTTCTCATAGCCTTCACTTTTTATTTATAAAAAATGAAGACATCTATGATTGTAAGACATAAATGGTCCAGTGTGATTGTATTTGGTGGATTTAGTCAGTTTATGCAATTGCTTAATTTTTTGCATTATAGCACGCCCTTCCATACCCCGTGGTGGTGTTCGCATGGTCCTTCCGCCTAAGACCTTAGGGAGAGATCCTCCTCCACTCATGTAAGTTTCTTTGCATGCTGTGTGTTTGTGAGAAAGTGTGCACACCCCTGTTATTACGCTCATGAGTTATTGTCCTAACAAGTGTAGTGAAATGTGAGGTAAACACTTTTTCACTGATCCTCATGGCTTTTAATGTGCCATTTTATTTACCCTGGGGAATAAAGTAACAGTTCTGTTTTGCGTTTTGTCAGGACTTTGTGTTTAGCAGATGATCTGATTTCTGTATTCCTGGCTAGGGTGGCCAGGGTCCTTTCTGTAGTGAGTTTGTTCTCCCTGTGTTTGTGTGGGTTTCTGCCAGGTGCTCCAGTCTCCTCTCGCAGTCCAAAGACATGCATGTGAGCTGAAATGGAGATACTAAATTGCTCTTTGGTGTAAATTTATCATTTTTAAAAATGTTCTATATTATATAAATCCTGGAGGAAATTACTTGAGTCCTCTGCATTCAACCAATTCACCTGAGTGAAGCAGTGGGCTGCCAACATTGGTCCCCAGGGAACAGCATGTGGGCACAGTACCTTGGTCAAGGGTACATTAGTGGTGCCACTGGTAGTCCTGGGATTCAAACCCATGACCTTCCAGTTGCAGGGGGAACTCCCTAACCACCAGGACACCAGGTGCCCATGGTGTGGGCAGCTGTGTGTAATTTTATGTGCAAATGTGTGTGCAAATGTGTGTGTCTACCCTGTGTTGGGCTGGTAACCTGACCTGGGTATATTGTACATTTCGTTCTTTGAATAATAGATGGATGGATGAGTCCAGTTCTCTCCTCCTGCCTTTACACTACTGTAATTGTTCTGCTGCTGTACTGCAGGCTGTGTCCACGACAGCTGCCAACAGCTAGTAGATTTATTTATCAACTAGTTAACTAGTCATGGTATCCCCAACTGGCACACTGTACTGTTGCTACAGATGGTTACATCTCTCAGGAGTTCCTGAAGTTACTCAGGATAAAAATAAAATGAGCTCCATAAAAAACAACATTTACTCAACGTTAACTTAAGGATGTATCCCAACAGACTTCAAATTTTGAGTGCAATGAACTTAAATAAAAAGTAAATAGATATAAAACGCAGATTATTGTTCTGTAAATCCTACTATTACACTTTCAATAAACTGAAATGTTTAAGGTAAATAAGTTAACAATATTTTTTTTTTAACTAAAAAATTATAATTCTTGAGATGCAATCATCTAAGTGTTTGCCCCAATGTCAGTCAGATCATAAGTTGGAACCCCAGCAATGTCACCTGTAAGTGGGAGCCCCAAGAAGAGAAAATGCCTGATGGGACTGTGTGTTGGGAAGAGTTCCAGTTGAGCTGGCAATGCATGCTTGTACACTCAACCACCTCCTAAATCACTGGATTAAACTCATACCTTTCTTTCTTTCCTTCCAGTATGAAACCACCTGTCCCTAGAGCCAAGTCTGTAAGTATTTCCCACACACACACACACACACATACACACACACACACACACACACACACACACACACACACACACACACACACACACAC
>JBBIGA010099350.1:0-11008 GCA_037576975.1 Alestes dentex | reverse complement strand
GTGTGTGTGTGTGTGTGTGTGTGTATATACACACACACACACACACACACACACACACACACACACACACACACACAATAGATAACATGTGTATGTGTATCAACATATGTAACAATGTGTATGTGTATCAATGTAATGTGTATATAGCTGTTGTTATAATCAAATAGTATATCACCCACTAGTCTAATACCAGGCTCCCTGACTCAGGTTCGGAGTCTTCATCGTTAAAAGCAAAGAAAAGATGCTGTTTCTGAAAAGGGCAGCCAGCACTTTTAGCTTCCTTCATTTCCATCCTCACTTTGATGTCTCTGATGGCTAGACCTTGATGTGCTGATTGCTTTCTAAGCCGTGGGCTGCTCTTTCCAAAACACGCCCTCAAATCCCCAGATCACCCTCTGCTGTCTTTTCCTTTCTGAACGGGGACTTTATTTACTGCTCGGCTGTCTTTCCTGTTTACAGATAAGCGGTTTCAGCGTGGACCTTCTGTCTGTGCATGAAGGATGATGCATAGCTGAAGCAATAGTTCCGTGAAGGATTGGGTTTGCCCACTTTTCCCTTCACCCCAAACACAGTAGCTCAGCCAAGGCATGGCAGTTTTGCAGTGGAGCCACAATGCTTGTGAGGTTTTTGATACCACAAGGGACACTGTTATCTAAAGACGCTTACAAAATATACGTTATATAGCTTAAAACCAAAGCAAAGCCTGGATTTTGTCTGTAAATGTGTCTTATGCTATTTGGGGGCATCGCTAACTTTACTAGCTTTCAGGTGCTAAACTAAAGAAGCACAAACTTGTCTCGATTGAGAGTAAAAGCCTATGTGTAAAGCTGCTTAGCTCCAAATATACACTTGCTGTACAGCAAACAAAAGCTGTGAAAGAAAGTGTTGTTGTCGGAGAAAATTGTAAATGTAATTGTTTGAGAAAACACATTGGCATGTGGTCCTGGTAATGACTTGTGAAATGGTGGTTTGTTTGGCGTATCTCGAGCTATGAATAGTTTAGCGGCTGTTTTGAATCAAATGTTTAGATGTCCATCTGAGCGTTCCGTACAACTTTTGCTGATCCTTATCCACGGTCTCTGGGAACAGGCCTCTCTATTGTTGCCGAGAAGAATTTTTGTTCTGGAAGTTTCTGTGCTTGACCCTCGTCCTGAACGGAGCTGGGCGGAGATCCTCCTTCCTGATATCTCAAGCAGCCGTCAGCAAAATCCTGACCTGAGCACTGAACTGTTTTCATTCTCACGCCCACTACAGGACAGTATCGATATTAGAGATGCGAGAAAAATCGAAACACCGACTCTGAAATAGATTTTTTATTTATTTATAATTTATATATATTCTGAATTTGAGAGGGAGAAATGTTGCAGTACCTCTAGAGTCATACAGGTGCTGTGCTCACAACTATTCACACTGGCAGGCCATGTTGTGTTTAGTAGGAGCTTTTTGTTAACTTCTGATTGTAAGTTAGACTTTATACAGTACAATTTGATGTTGTTTTGCATTGTTGAAATGGTTCTTTTGGTTTTTGGGGGAGGAGATTATTTGCTCATGTTCATTTCAGCTGTGCAGCTGCTGAGTAAAGATTGTTTTTTTTTTGGTTGAAGGTTTTAAAATAGTAAAAACTTATAAAAAAAAATTTGTAGTATCAAATTGAGATATAATACATTGCAATTGCAATACATGTAGAATTGGCACATAGGTATTGTGATTATATTGTATCGGAGGTCCCATCCCTAGTTGAATCCTCTTTCAAATTATTGAATGTCAGTAATTGTGTCTCACCACCTTCATTTACGCTGGGGACGTGAAGCACCACACCCCCATTGACAAATATGATCCCACACCCCTCCTGGTTTACATGTAGACACACACACACACACACACACACACACACACACACACACACACTCCAACGAATACAGTCAGCATAGGTCCCAGCACTTTTCAAGCCAATCTGACACCCATGCACATAACATTCATTTTTAGTTCTAACATTTAGAATTAATAGATATTATTAATGCCAACTGTTAATTAATTGTTAATAATAGATATCAATAATTTCCAGCTTCTTCAGTAAGTTTCTAATTATTTTAAATACATAAAAACTAAATAACATATTTCCTTCTTGGAAATGTATTCAATCTGTTGTAATTTTAATACAGCACAACAGATGACATTATTTTAACATAAAGTGTTAGCAGTCAGGTAACACAGGCTCTGTAAATATAGCAGGCTTAAACAATGATTATAAATTGTATGTCATCAATTAACGAAAACAAAATTCCAAATGGGCTTATCCGACTTCCTGCATTCCTTGCTCTCTTTCTGTGAATAAGGGCATTGTGAGGGGATTTGCTTGTTTTTCTGATTCTCCTCTAAGTGCAGTCTCAGTGTCTCTTATGTCCAGCTGAGGTCACGATCACTGACCTTTGGCTTGGCTGAGGTCAGATGCACCATTGTGGCCTGTAGAGCAATGGTGCCCACCCCAACCAGACCCATGAGGATGAAGGCAGGGATCCTGTTTGTGTTCTGGGAGTCAGATTACTGTATCTGTGGGTGAAAATGAGGATGTATAGTCAGAAAGATCTTGAGTCAGGCAGTAAATGGTCCATATAGTCACATGTGAACAGTGTGGAACTCTTTCTGCGCGTTTAACCTATTCAACAAGTGGAGCAGCCAGGCAGTGTGTGTGGGGACGGTATCTTGCTCAAGGGTACCTCAATGGTGCCACTGGCAGTCCTGGGATTCAAACTCACAACCTTCTGATCACAGTTACAACACCCTAACCACAAGCACAATGGCTGCCCGTAATATAATATAATAAATAATAGTAGATAAGCACATATATCACACATATAGCACAGTATGGTATGATATAGTTACAAATCTATGATATGTGATCCATATCCATGATGAATTTGGTTACAATTCTTGCCAGGCTTGCAAACATGCCGAACAAGGTAAAGTAGGCCAGAAATGTAGAAACCATTGATTGGTCTGACATAGTGAAAGAATCATAACTCCACCTACTTTTACAGGTACTGTTTCACAAAGGGAAGCAGTACACTAGCAGTCAAAAGTGTTGGCACACACTGAGATTGTCTACATTTGTATGTTACTTAATATTTTCTGAAAATACACTCTATTCTTAGCTGACAAATACATTTACAGGATGTTCACCATTTAAGTAATTTTATTAAGAAAAGAAAATGACATTTTTGACCTAATATATTTATAATGTGGATCGCCAAACAACCACACATTTAACGAGCCATTAAGTGACAGCAAATGGACTGAAACATTTAATTAGTGGATTTAACGTTAAAGGACATCCTAGAATTTGACTCTGCATCATCACACAACCAGTTAAAAGGGTGCCAAACACGCAGCATATTCGTTCTATCTCATAAAGGAAACTTGCTTTATCTGACATTTTCATTTGTACAATTCTTAACAAAAATACATTTCCAATGCCTAACAAAAATACAAAATGCAGTTTCTGAAATAAACTGTGGTGTTGTAGTGTGGGTAATCATATTGTGCTGTACCTCACTGTCTGGTACAAAACAAAGAATGGAACTGGGCAAATACCATATTGCAATTGTATAGCATCATATTGCAGTTATGTTATGCCTGTAGCAGTTTTTCTATGCGTGTTTCATCACAAACAAAATTTGTAGTGCCTTTTTTGGTGAAAGTTACTGACAAAAAGTAAAATGTTATCATTTATTATTGTGTTATATTGTTGTATTTGGTTTGCTGATATAGCTACAATTAAATGCACTGTTTTGGGCCGAACTTGAACAAATAAAGCACGTGATTTATTTTATTTGCACATCGCAATCCTGTGTAAGATTGGTGTTGGCCTGACTGTACACCCAGAAAAACAATAAAGGCAGAAGTGCGATAGCGGGCACCAGATATATTGTGGAGCCTTAATGGGGGAGACGCACACACAAGACATCCCTCCCCATCCTGTCAGGAAGGAAAGGGCGCCGCAAACAACGAAAGGAAAGGAGTGAGTGGAGGCTCATTCCAGCGTAGCAGCTCCAGACAAACACAAATAATCCACACATACAAACACACACACACTTCTTTTAGTGTCCATAGCGCGGTAAACACTTCGTTAGCTTCCCGAAGACCGAGATGTTCTGGACAGCTGAGGTTGATCTCAAGCACAAGAGCTTCTAGTGTGATCAGCACTGCCTTCACATCTCTGTGCCCATGAAAGGTGAGTTAACAATACAGATAATCAGAGGCTGAAGGGAGGTATGCAGTGTGTGTGTGTGTGTATGAGTGGGTGGGAGAAATTCCTTTCAACATTCCGTTCGGACAATACAAGAGGCTCTGACGTGTGTGTCAGCCAGGCGGCAAATTAAAAGGGAATGTGGGGGCTCAAGGTATTCATAAAGTGGGGAAAAACTCTTTTTGCCCTCATTCCAAGCTGTACGTTCGCTCTGTAATGACCTGCTCCTTTGCCTTATAGAATAAGTGTGTTTCGGAGGGTTTTTTTTTTTTTTTTCAGCGCACACTCTCATTCAGTTCATTTCGCTGGTATTGTGTGGTTAACTGTATAAACGGCTATATGGGTTTTATGTTCACTCATATCTGCCTCAAAGGAGTCTTTAGCTTTTTAAATGCAAATTACATAAGGATTCATCACCAGCAGCTCCAGTGATAAATTGATAAGTAGTAACTTTTCCACAGTGGTGTGTTAAGCTGTTATGCTCTAGGAGGTCTTTTTTTATCCATCCGTGGCTTGTATTATATACACAGCTGACGGCAAGCATTCATATTAATGTAATTCTTATTTACAGTGAGAAGATGTTTGGCTAATCTAGTAGCAGTCTCTAAACATAATTCTTGAAACTTGCTAGAAAGTGGAAAGAAGTTGGTGTTCTCACAGTCAGATCTGAAATCATTCATTCCAGCCCAGATCCATGTTGTTACATGGGCTACTACTACTACTGAGTTTATCATTGATAGAGAGGGCTACCAGGTTATTCAGATGATTCATTGAGCAAACAAAAAGTTTTGTTTTTAAACATTAAAAAAATAGACATAACTGAACAATGTCCAACCAACATTAAAAGATTTCAAACTTTAGACAAGCTATCAATGAACTAGATAAACTGTGTTTAAAAAAGTGTTTAACACTGTGTGGCACATTGCATTTTAGGGATGCAAGGGAATCAAACAGTTGTAAAAAGGAAGCTTAGTTTTTAGTTTATTTTATTTTATAGTTTATTTTAGTTTGCTTCGTATAGACTGGTTTTATGTATTGGCAGCTTTTGTTTTATTTCACTGCCTCATTAATGCATATAAATGATGGTGTCTATGAATTTCATACTGTAAATTTAAATATGCCTTATGATCATGTGTGCTAAACTAATTCCTGCCATTTTAGGAATTGAGTTTAATCGAGTTATATCCCTTGTTGGATCTAGTTGAACCTCACAATCCCCCAATGTTAGGACCAGATTTATTGCGATAATGCCTATTTCAAAATGGCATTATACAGGTAATTAGACTATCATACATGTAATTGGAGTATTATACAAGTAATCAGAATTTCAGGTATGTAATTAGAATATTATAGATGCCAAAGTATTATACAAGTAATGAGAGTACTGTGCATGTAATTAGAGTATCATGCATGTAAGGAGATCATATGTGTAATTACAATATTATACATATAATTACAGTATGATGTCTAGTCGCAAGCATGCAATTAGAGTATCATACATGTAATTAGAGCACCATATATAATTAGAGTGTCATACATGTAAGTAGAACATCATACAAGTAACGAGAGTACTATACAAACAATTTGAGTATTGTATAAGTAATGAGAGTACCATACCTGTGATTAAAGTATTACTTACAGTATTATACGTGTAATTAGTGTAGTGTTATTAATGCCTAGGTGTCCTATAACTTGCCAAATACCCATTTTGATTTCTCATGGCACAGAGTTTTAGTGTTGATTTCTACTGCACCCCAAGTCTATGCATTCTACCCTCTTCCACCAGAATGCTGTGTTAGCATGGGTGCATCTGTACCCGTTGATTTGTGCACAGGATGTTCCATGACCTCCCATCTCACTGAGTGCATGAAATGGGTGGGGGTTGGGGGGGTGTAGAGGTGAGGCACTGTAGGTTATGCTTTTAACTTAATTGTAATCCTGAAGAAACAGCCTTAACACGCTGCCTGAATTTACAGAGCTTCTCCTGCACACTAAGAAAATTGGGTGTTGCAACATCTGTGTGACTACATAAACAACAGCTGGAGCGCTGCCTTATCTGCTTACAATGCCTTCCATATGCACTCCTGTAGTTTGGCTGCTGGTTTCACTCATAAGAGTCACTGACATTGTCACGGATGACAAAAATATGTTCTGATTTCAAATGATTAACATTCTGTTGATGGGTACAAATTCTAAGCTTTCTGGAGATCCCCAATTAGAAGAAGAGATGGTTAATATGATTTGATAAGAGGTTATTAAAAATAAAAAAACACCCTTATTTGAACCTGTCAATCAAGTATGTAAATCAGATCATGTAATTGTATTTGAATATTTAATCGCATTTTTAATGTAACAGTTATATGTCATTTAAATGTAACATGTAGCAAAATGACAAGGGGTTGCATTTCAGAGCCCTGTGACCTTGTTGAATCCTGGTCATAAATTATTCCCATAAGTCCAAAATAATAAAGTCACAGACACCAAGACATGGAGAAAGTGTTTGTAAAATATAGCGCATAGTGCTGCCAAACTGGCTGAAGGAAGGAACGTTCTGGAATGTTTCTGACACGCTTTGGCCCTAAATGTACCCAATTAGGCCTGCTATTGAACGGTTCCCTTGTGATCCATTTGGGGCCTGGCAGTCTGCGGGCTCTAACCTGATTAGATAAATGAAACACTGTTGCTTATGTACAGCACACAAACCAGTTCTGCGGCTGAGGAGGGGAGAAAGATGGCTGCGCTACCCAAGGCCTCTTTGTAGACCCTGAGAGAACAATTAAAGTAACTGACCGATTTTTAAGAAACATGATTTGGCACGGCACCCGATCAATATCTGTCAGTGAAAGATTCATGCAGCCTCAATATTCTGACCCAGAATAGCCTTCTGTATAAGGTTCCCAGACTAATCTCACCTCAGACACAGTATTTCTGTCTATTTCACCACTTAGACAATGACTGCTAAAGTACATCTTTATTTTTTGGGTTAAAAATAGCTCAACTTTCTCAAGGAACTAGCAATTATTAGTTCAATAATGATGTATGTTTATAAAAAGTTAGCTAGCCTTTGTATTATATGAATATTACATGATGACCAACGACCAATAGAGATGGTCCAAGATTACTATGAATAAAATTTCGATAAGACTTTGTGTTTTGGTGCATGAGGTTGTTAGCATAACGATTTTTGAACCTCTATTCATAGAAGGCAAGGCCAGTGTTTACAATCAGCATCCAGTACTGGTTTATCAGTCCTTCATTACCGTCCTTCGTTACATGAAGTCAGGCGCAGCTAAAGAAACTAAAGAAATCATGTACAATTTTTTCATTTAGTAAATTTTTATAGCTGTATGAGAACTTGAGCTTCATCAGAATGTATTTCACTCTCATGAACCCAACATGAGCCTGAATGCAAAAGTGCATAAACACAGCATGACCATAAGGTGAATACAGTTTCCACTTTTCATCACCGATGTAAATTGGCTGCATGTTCCACTCAGGGAATGCATATATTACATATATCATATTTTAGTCATCGAGCGTGTAATTCATATGCACTGACCACAACATTAAATCCACTGACAGGTGAAGTGAATAACACTGATTATCTCATTACAGTGGTGGCTGTCGTGGGGTGAGATATATTAAGGTAGCAACTGAACACCGTTCTTGAAGTTTGTCATGTGCGGGGCTCGGGGACTGCAGCGAGGCGCAGACACAGGGTTCCTTTTATGGGTTTTATTTAACAAACACGAACTCAAACCATAAACACAAAGAGGCACAAGGACCCAAAACACAAGGTATACATAGAACAGGAGACACATGAAGGATGGGTACACACCTTTTCAAATAAAGAGTCCCACATGAAAAATTAAAACAATAGCCCGGAATGTCACAAAGTTGACAGGTCTTATGGGGTGTTTCCAGTATGCAGTGGTCAGTACATACCAAAAGTTGTCCAAGGAAGAACAACTGGTGAACTGGGGTCATCAGCACCCAACACTCAATTATGTGTGATGGCTAGCCCATCTGCTCTGATTCTACAGAAAAGCTGCTGTAGCACAAATTGCTGAAAAAGTGATTGCTACCTATAGTGCCAGATATCACAGCACAGTTTAGGGGTCTTGTGGGGTCCATGGAGAACTGTTTTGGCACCATGGGTGGGACCTATAACGAATAAGCCTGGGGGTTTGATAGGTACATATCTTATAAGGTCAATGGTACAAACTTCCCTGTAGCCTTTTCCACTGTAACCACTTTATGTCTTGTTTGGAGGAGAGCCTTACAGTTTGGTTTCAATTTTTTAATAGTTTGCTCACTGATTTATCCATAGATGTCTGACAAACAGCGTAGTCTGCTGAAGGCATCTTCCACTGTTTGTTGCTGATAGTACTGATACTGATACGACATCAGCGGTATGTTTTACTTGTAAATGATATTTGACTGGACGTGCTTTGGCAATAAATTCACCGTGGCAGTAGCTTGAAATAACATACAGTACATGAGCAGGTGGGCTTCAGACTGGAACTATGAATGGTTCAGTAGGAAAATGGGTTAAATGTGTTAGGTTAATAATGTGTTGATAATGCAGTAAACGTTGTGTGTGCTTTGGGATTATTTAATATAATTGAAATATCGTGATTTTTTAAATATAATTTATATAGACAGCCATACATATAAGTGAATCAGGAAATCTAGAATGTTTTTCCTCTGATGTTTCTCAAGCTCTTGGACATATTTCTGTGTGAAGCTCCAGGCTGTCTCTAGGGGTTTAAGTCTCATAATATAACTCTTTTTTTATTTTTGACTTTTAAACAGAATAGACCTACAGTAAAAGGAGATTTTCATGACCTTTGAAGTTTTTTGAGTCTGTGATTTTTTTTTTTAGGGTCAAGTTTGTGAAACAGTTTGTAATGGCCTGGAAAGCTGTGAGAAAAAGACTTTCACAGGATGTTAGATAGTCTTATGCATACATTTTTTTTACTTTTTAAATTCCTGTGCCACTTGTGAAGAAACAGGAAATCATGATGTCTGCCAGAGCATTCATATAAAATACATTTTAAAAATCTGCCGGATTTTCTTCTTTAACAAATGACAGAGTGAAATAAGATATTCAGGTGCGAAATAAATAGTTATATTAGGATGTGACTGGATTGTGAAAGGTGGGTGTTTTAAAAGGAAGATGGGAGTCAGAGCAAAGCTAGACTGCAGAAACAAGTATCAAAAAATGCAAAACATGAAAATGATTAAAAATTTGTGTTTATTTCATTTTTGTATTTTCTGTACTTTCTGAAACACCATTCTAGTTTTTAGAAGGAGCGATGTTTATGCATTTTTGTTTTTTAAGGCATAGATGAGGTGAAAGCATTGTTTAGCAGGCCAGCCTGCCGATGTTACTAGCAAGACATGCACAAGACAGAATAGCTAGTGGGTATGTGTGTGTGTCTGTGTGTGTGTGTATGAGTCTGTGTGTCTGTGTGTGTCTCCGCATGTCTGCCTTCAACAGCTGATGCCTCACAGCATGGTAGAAACAGCGCAAATACTGATGAACCCTGAACAGCCTTGCAAGTGTTAACATAAACCATGGCTTACCAATTAACAGAGCTGAGATACGTGTGCGTACAGTCGGGAATGGGGGAGACTGGTAGATAGTAATAATTTGGTGAGAGGGGCAGAGAAAACATGCTATGATATTATTGGTTGATATTATTTTTCCTCTCATTAGTAGAAAGTCATGTAATCAAACATCAGGAGACTTTTAGAGATGAGCACTATGATCAAAGATTTAAGAGAAACACAGGACTGCTTAAAGGGACCAAGGGCAGGAAATAAAGTAAAAGTAAGAGTAAGAGTAAATGAAGTTGACTTTAAATGGGGGGGGGGGGTCATGGATGATCTTAGCCTTGAGAAGACTGCTTGAAGTTCCACCGATGTTGGCCATTGAAAAAAAAAATCTATTTAACCTAATTTGAAAATTTCGTAAACATAAAAAAAATCCTAAAAATGTTTCATCTTCATCCCTTGTTGGTACCACCAACCCAAACTGTAATTAATCATGGAAATACATAAATATATTTATGTGCAATAGCAACAACTCTATTTTTCTGAAGAGCAGAAAGACAGTGAGCAAGAATCTCAACCTAGTTGGAAAAATTGGAGGAGACAGTGAGGAATCCTCAGGAGATTCATCCTGAAAAACCCACACTCACACACAGCTAGACAAGCACAGCTGCTGAGGAAACACACTTTACCAGAGACCTTATGAAAGCAAAGGAAGTAGCCGGTGTCAATTTTTTTTTTTTTTTTTTTTTAGAACGACGTCCTTGTTCTGGTCAGCTTTGCGGAATAAACACAGCACAGTAACGGACGTGTGAACAACAGTCGAAGCTTCAGCAGCAGATTAATCCCAGTCTGTATTCATGTAGTGATTTCATGCTCTGTGAGAGGAGCAGTAGGTGAGGGCTGCAGCTAGGAGTGGGCGATACAGCAAAAATATAACATCCATGCCTCACTTTTTCATGATAAGAAGCATGAATCGCTATATTTTGCTCCGTGAGGTTTAATAGTTCAGACAGACTCAAGACTTAAGAACCAAAAATGCAGCAGTAACATGTAACCATGTAATAACACTGTACAGGTTTTTTGTCTACTGTCATTGTGGGGATTTAAAGTATATATTATATATTATATATAAAATGTATGTATAAAGTGTGTGCGTGCGTGTGTGTGTGTGTGTGTGTGTGTGTGTGTGTGTGTGTGTGTGTG
>JBBIGA010099330.1:0-11009 GCA_037576975.1 Alestes dentex | reverse complement strand
GTGCAGGGGGGGGCAAATGGATGGTTCAAGGGCAAACCAATTTATTTTACACCCTACCAAGGAAGCAACGGCAAATTTCAAGAGCAGAATGGACAGGGCAATTTTTAATACAAACATAACGGTCATATATAGAAAAGTGCAATTACATGTCAGTCCTGTCAGCTCTCCTAGGTCGAAGGTTCAACATTTTGTCAAAATGACACGAATGGATTGAGTGCCCAGTACTGGCTCGTCACTCTTAAACCTTTCTAACAATTTTCACCAACAGGAACAAAAGCATACTGTCATTTTAGCACAACCATTTCTCACTCGTTGCTCACTTGGGACAGTGAAGATCTGAAACTCTCCTATCAATATCACATTAGCAAAGAGAATTCTGGAGAATACATTCAGAAGAATATATATCCTCATATTAAGGTTTTGAATTATTGTGTGTGAAGTCCCGTTTTGCAGAAAGAAAAGACCTACTTTACAAATACACATTTTCAGATTTTTGGCAAAGAAAAAACAAACAAGTGAAATTGTCATTCGTGTAAAGAAATTAGCAATTAAACACATAACAGCAAAACTGCAACCTACATGAGCAACCACCTAACTGTCTGTCTTATTTCAAAACTAAAACTATTTACTTCAATAGTAACCATTAATTACAATTATGTATTTAACTAATTGTATAAACTGAAAAATAAGCTGTCTTCCACATGGTTAGAGTTTGTTAGCATTATGTTTTTTCTTCTCATTTAATTAATAACATATTTTCACTACAATTACTGATTTATTATTTATCAGTAATTATTATTTATTACCATGCCATTTTAAGATAATTGCAACTTGTCACTGCTATTTTACCACTTTAGCCACAATTAAATTCAGGCACAATTACTAACTTTTTATTTACCAACATCAGCGAAAGTAACATTTCATTATATGCAATGTTTTATCACAATCAGTAACCAATAACCATAGCCATAATTACCATTTCCGTACCCACTTCATTGATCTGTGTAATGCTACAGTGGGCTGATAACTTGTTTCTTCTTCCTGATGGCTTAAACATATGCACATTGGGATCCAGGAGTAGAGTGAGTTGTCCAGGAATTCTCAAAACTAACACAACTGAGGACTTCATGCTGACGATAATTTCTCATGCCAGATCCATCTGCTACCGCCTTACCACTGTCAATACAAAGCAACAGCAGCCAGAAGCCAAAAAGTTTGGATCTACAAGGATGACTGTTGTCCAAAAATCTAGCTCAGAGTGCCAAACATCCACACATTTCACATTCAAAGCAAGAACAAAATATTCTGGCCAGACTCGCTCAAGTCAAATAAAGAATTTCTTGTCATCAAAAGAACAAAAAAATAAATAAACAACAAAAAAAAAAGATAGACTCTTATCCACCACAGCCTGATGTGACAGCAGGTTTTTGTTCCAACAATGCAGGGAAAACAAGATTACAAGATTGAAGGCCAAGACCATTTGATCAAAGAAATAAAATAAGCCATGGTCCTGCTTCTTCGAAATGAAACCTACAGCCAAGTCAAGTCAAGTCACCTTTTACAGATAAGATTGGACACCCGTGCACTTCAGACATCAATGCTTCCAGAATAAAGAGGGTTCTAGCTACAGGCATGGGTTTCCACAAAAAAGAAGTCACTGTATTAAGTCAGACTATACAGGTATGGAGAAGCTTCCATATTGAAGAGGGCTACTGGGTTGAAATCAGGCTATAAAGGCTTCCATGATGAAGAAAGTTATTAGGTTCTAGTTAGACTCCACAGACATGGAGAAGCTCTTATGATGAAGAAAGCCACTGGGCTCTAGTCAGACTCTACATGGAGAAACTTCCCTAATGAAGTCGGTTGCATGCCTGTTCTTCCGTTCCTGTGAATACCAACGTTAGGAACATGATTAAGGAAATTTATGATCACCTTCTAACATGTGCTCTCAAAGAGGCCTCTGAAAAGAACCTTGGCTTTTTTTTAGATGAGTAGGACTGTATATCTGCTGAACTCCTGGCTTTTTTGCCAGCGTGTACACAGGATGAGTGAATAGCCTCCCTGCTGTGTAACTGATGGATGTCCAGGAGATGGACATTTGGTCACACAGTACATGAAATGGATCTTGTGTCCGTTACAGGTGGATCAGGAAACAGCATCCATCTCTGCATACATCTAGCACTATGAGAGTTTTACCCAGCAAACATACTTTTATCACTTTAGAATTTCTATCTGAAAACCTACACCAGCAGTAGGTGTTAAGATGACATGGATTAGGTGACAGGTTTCCCACGACCAACTGGAAGGAGACCATGGGCACACCCAGGACATGCTGGGACGATGAAATGTCTCAGCTGGTCTGAGAATGCCTTGGAATCCCCAAGGAGGTGCTGGTGAATGTGGCTGAGGAAAGGAATGACTGGACTATTTAAATGACCTGGATTACATGCTAATAAATCCGAACATCTCCATTATAAACAGACCTGACCGACCTTTGACACTTGACAGTTTACAATTATTTCAGTAAATAAAACCATGTTCATGTTAACCCCTACATTGTGTACAGTTAGAGACTGCAGCCCTATCTGTTGATAGTAGGTGTCAGCCTAGCTTATTAACAATAGTCACTTTCTGACCATATTTTTGGAAGGTTGACCACTCTCAACCTAGCACAGACACTGACATAAAAAACCCAGAGACACCGCAGCAACATACATCCCCTAAAAGGTTTTTGGATGACGGGGTTCACTGCTGATATGGATGGTGATGAATTTTGCAGTTAGAGACTGGCTACAGTCTCTAAGTGCACATTTATATAGGGGACAGGTATAGGGGAAGGTAGGTGAATCCCCAAAAATGTAGATTTATGTAAATGTATGCAAGTGCTTGAACACCCCTGAAATAATGTTTTACTAATATTCTAAGTTCTAAAAAAAAGAGAAAAGGTCAATCCACATTTACACATGTCATTTTTGTCTACAAATTGGTTGCACAATTGCACTATTTATTTGAATGTACAGATTTTAATACAAAACAAAAAAAGCAAAATATTTTATAAAACGTGACTTTTGCACAGGCAACATTTTTTTTCCAAATATTTAAATATTAATATGTGAGGAAGTTTTTGTTCCATGTCAGGTGACAAAACAGTTGTGTACAACTGAATTTTTCTCCTTCAGCACACTTGGATCTCCATTGATTCTGAGTTACCTTAGCCTGAGGGTTTCATGATTGAGCACCTGTCATAAATAATGACCACTTTACCAGAATGCACTAATGTGGAAGCTGATATAGCTTTGATTCCTCCGGATGCTTTTGTTTCATCTCAGATCAGCTTTCAGAATGTACTGAAGTGCCACAACTGGTGCTGCTGTAAGAACGCCACTGTAGAACACGTGGGATGGAACATCTATTAGATATCTCTGACAGTGAACATGAGCCATTGGTTATGTCTATAGATGTGAGTAATGGATTATAGTCCATTCCTCCTATAAGCACAAAATACAAACTAGACAAAATATGTGAAGGTGGCTGAAAATATGAATGGGATTGTTCATCATTCAATCTTGTGTGTGAACTACAGTGCTGATGGATATCTCCAAAAACAGAACGCTTCCACTATTTTTATAATTCATGGCTGTAATAGGCGGTTCAAAGTGTTATGAACTACAATTAACTGCCTACTTTCAACTGCGGCCATGGAAGCGATGGGAACACCTGAATTTAATTATTTTGAGGGTGAGTGAATACTTTTGTCAGTATAGTGTAGCTGGTGGCCTAATGGTTAGGGAGCTGCCCCTGCGATCAGAAGGTTGTGGGTTCAAATCCCAGAACTGCAATGCCCTTGAGCAAGGTACCGTCCCCACACACTGCTCCCTGGGCACTGTGTTCCTAGCTGCCCGCTGCTTCACTTGGTAAATGGGTTAAACGCAGAGTAAGAATTTCATACTGTTCACACTGTGTGCTGTGCTGTGTTCAAGTATGACAAATTGACACTTTACACACTAAGTTAACAAATAACGAATATTAAGAAAATCCTACTTGAGATTCTTCATGAAACCTAATCATTAAGCCAAGACACTACAGGCGAATGGGGTAATTTTAAGAAATGTTTATAATGAGATTTGATTTTTTTTAAATTGGATCTACTACCTAAATGTGTCTATTTTTGAAAACCAAGAATTTAGAAATTTGAAACTTTTACATTTGTTTAAGCTTTAAAGAGAAAGTAACCTGGTCACATTACATTTTCAACCCTAACCCTAAATATAAAGTTTAGTTTATTAAAAAGTAAGAAAACAGAACATATTCTGTCTTTAATATTTTTTTAACTTCTTATTTTAAGTCTACCGTCCCACCCCACAAAACTACAGATGGTGCTGATTTGAAACTTTCAGTTCATACCACAGTAGCAGGAGATCTTGTATTATGTTATGGTTGTGTGTGCAGTTTAGCGGGAAGAAAAAAAAAAACATGCTTTATATTTTTGCCATACTTTTCATTTAAAAATACATTGGATGTTCACACTCCAACTGTGACAACAAACGAGGAGTCTTTAGATCACATGAGCAGTTTTCACCTTTCTTTTATTCATTTTAGATTAGCTTAAGCCTTGACATTCTTGCAATTGACCTTTACTGGTTATTGGTATTCATCGCTAAACCAAGTTCTCAGTGCAGGTTCCTAAGAGAATAAACCCCTAAAATGTGAGCACAGGCAGGAGGCTGCAACTAATATTTTCAGGCTTTTATAAAAGATCCGAGGTCGTAGAGCAAACACTATTCTGTTCCTGCACCACCCTGGAACCCCACCAAGCAATGCTCCTGTTTGGTAAGTGTTGCTAGGTGGGTATCAGCAGGTAGTCTATGGTCATTTTTGGGTGATATGAGGTGTGTCAAAGAAAACATGCCATGCATGGTTTGAGCTACAACCCCTTTGGTCTCCAAAAGTGTTGTAGGATCAATGGCGTAGAAAAAAAATCGTTTAGAAGCACCAGAGTCGCAGCCTCGGGTTGTAAAAACCTCTTGCAAATCTCACCACCACTGATTAGCGTCATCTAACTTTCACTCAACTTTGTCCCAGAGTAAAGACTCCACCTGAAAGTTCCCCTGAGCTTAATGCCTATGTCAGTCCTTCTATCTCGCAGTCTCAGAAATGTATTTATCACTCGACAGCGACTCACTCACACTGTATGGCCAGCCAAATGATGCTCAGAACCACCAGATTAGGGAAATTCCCCCTGAGACACCAATCAATACCTCTGCACTGATGCTAGCTCAAACTAAAGTCTGGTGATCCTGAGTAATACCCTTGCTTATGATTTATTGCTTTCTATCCAGGCTTTTTCACCAAATCCCCATTTCCACAACTGTAGCGCACAGCAGATTACCAAAGATAATCATTTTGACATATTTTTCTGTAAGGAACAGCGTACTCGGAGCTGGAAGTGTACTCGGAAAGCTGGAAGTGTATTCGGAATGCATTTCCATGTAAGCCATTAGAGGGATTGTTGAATCCCATTTCTAAGTGCCACCTGGCTCTCAGGCTGGCAGCTTGTCCAAATAACCGATTTTTCGGATATCAGTAAGGGCACAACTTTGGGTGGTGGTGCAGTGATGATTGAGCGCCAGTCAATACATTTGGGATGAGTTGTGCCTGACCTCACTAATGCCCTCATGGCTCCAATCCGATGTTCCAACACCTCACACGAAACCTTCTCAAAAGAGATGAAGCCATAACTGCAGCAATGGGGGGGACTAACCCCCATTCATACCCTTGATTTCAGAGACGCTGGACAAGCAGGTGCCTACACCAATTAGACAAGGTCAATCCTTTATTAATAAGAATAAGATCAAACTGAACTTACATTTTAAGTGAAGCAAACTGGATTGAATGCCCAACCTACTTATGTGATGCTAGCCAACGTAGGTGCCTGTTAAAGACTTAATGAAATTGGAGGCTAGAGGCTGAAGGAAGCATTTACAAACCTTCACCAACCCAGCTTTTGCCACCATATTGAACTGGCAATGATTAAATAGGGCTTGAGTAGAAATCACCATCAGACATTTCTGGGTAAAGCTTTCAAGGCATCTTCCCAATACTCAAAGCAACAACATGACCTTGGACTCCATCTAACCCAGCGGTATTTAGAGCCGATGCTCTGAGAAGATTCTCCTCAAACTAAAAAAAACAAAACAGAATGAAACAAAAGCCAAAACAGAATGAAATTCTTATGACAGAGAAGCTCAGAACTTCAATTTCTTTTTACAATTCAGTTTGAATATAACGACTGACTACTATTCATGGAAAAAAAAAGAGTGTTCAGTGTTTCCAAGTTCTTTTAGATTTTTTTTCTTTTTTTTTTTCTCCACACACACACTATCTTCAGCTACTTATATTATTCTGGCTCTAAGCAACACCACTGCTAGGCCAAAACTCACGATGAAACATCATGGCTTACCAGAAAAACAGTAAGAAATTACCAAAAGAAAAGAAAATAGTTGAACACACTTAAATAATATTTCACTTAAAGTCTGCTTAATTATAGCGTTTCTCTCCTGTTCTATATAAATCACTGCCACTGGAGCAAAACAACTGTCAGTTTCACGCCAAACTCAAACTGCACAGGAAGTGTGCATTATTTCATTTACCATTCATCGCTATGCTTTAGGTAATGTGAATAATAAATCTAAACAAACAGTGATGGTTACTGAGTATCTCCCTGCTGGCTCTGTGATCAAAGATCTTCACAGTAGGTCAATTAGCGAGAGGTTTGCTAGGATATGTCACGCTGAGCCAGGCAGATGATAAACAGCAACACAATGGCAAACCATGGTGGAAAAGAATAAAATAAAATCTTTTTCATTGGCTGTTTTTCATCACTTATTATTTGTAATCATGATTAAAAACAAAAATGTGAAACAGGTTTGTTGACACATTACTTTTTCAACCATTCAGCCGTTCATTTTTTAATTAGCCCTTCAGCTCAGCGGTTACGTCATTTGCTTGCCATATGGGAGACCAGGTTTCAGCAACTATTGTATGCCGCTACTAACACTAAGTTGTCCCAAACTAATTACAGAACTCTCATGCTGCAGTCTCCTAATATCATTTGATCTGTTCTGCCACTGTAGACCTTAATAATCTGTTAACTGGGCTGTAGGTAAATATTTTGAGCAGGTAGCACTGGAGTAAGTAAAAGAATTGTTGCAGCACAAACAGAGATACAAATAACCTCTAAAAGGTATTAATGCCAATAAGTTGCCACAAAAGTGGTTGCTTATAGCAATTAAATGCATCACTGAGATAAAGGGAACCAATAACAGTACATATTTTTGTGCTTCCACTGACCATTTTAAAACTTTAAAAGAGGATTTGTGCATCAACAGACGGCCTACAGCAATGGTCACCAACCCCCTTCTCCTTTAGATCCAGGCTCCTGCCACGTTCCAATCGTAATCTAATTCCAATCTTAATCCGAACGATTTCAGGAGTTATTTTAATATGACATTTTTAAGAAGTAAAGAGTTCAACTGTTTCCTGAGTTTCCTGTATTTGTAATGAGGGAGTCAACAAATGTGTGGTGGTGATGTGCAGAGCGTCACACCCATCTCTCCCAGCGATCCTATCTAGCATCACCCATTGGAAAATACCAACTCTGTTAGAATGTTTTAATGCTGCATAAACACTAATGGCAGCACTGTGTGTTCTGAAGTTTATCCATAATTTACTACTAACCATACAGGACCAATTTAGGATCACTTCTCCAGACCCATTCATAAGCTTTCTTTTTCTTTCATTTATTTATTTATTTATTTTAAGTAATTGTCTATTGTCTGACCAGCTGTGACAATCACAATATGTATATGTATATACTGTATGTATACTAGCTGCAATCAAGACCAAACCAAACCAGCACTGGACTAGACATTGCTGATTTTATTGTGCAGCCAAATAGTCAGTCCGGTGCATTTTAAGTATACTAGTGTGGAAACCTCACAACCTCGAACACAGGCTGGTGACCTTCCGCTCTGAGTGCCCAGTAGGCCAGAGTGACATTGAGGTAAAACTGAAGTCTCGGCACAGCAGGGCTGGAGCGCAGCGGCGGTAAATAAGCTGAGCTGGAACGAGCGTGAAGTTGCCTGAACAGAGGGAGGTCTTTAAATAAAAGGTCACACACATCCAAAAGCAAATGAGAGCCAGATGCTGATAAGTCTGGGTCTAATGAAAGACTGAACCAAAAAATCTGAGCTTTCATTAACCTGCAGAACCTGCAATTCTGGCAGACGAGAAGATTTTAAACAACTACCAATTGATGTAGGTAAATAGATTGTAGTACTATTTCATAACGAGTGCGCAGTATTTTGAAAATTAAATATAGACTTCTTATTGTGAATTACTAAAAAGCCTTGTGGGTAAAACACTTGCCTGTGAACCTGATGACCACACAGTTGCATGGGCCAAATCCCTGAATCAGTGATTCACATATTTGTCACTTGAGGTTTGGTGTACATGAACGAATACGTCTTCAATTCCAACAAGTTTCAACATCCAAAAAATCAACATCCAGCGTATTTCACTGCTGTGTAAAGTGGCAAACTGGGAAAACTGAATGATCGCCTGACCTGACTGAATGATCTGTTGCAGGACAACACCCCATTAAAACCTGCTGATATAATGTATAATGCCGTAATTTCATTGTGAATGCAGCATTGTGTTGTTATGACTATTTTACAGAAACTTATAACATTGCTTCGAAATGGGTATGTCTTGTTCATATTGCAGCTTTTCAATTTGAGCCACTTAACATTGTGTGTTGAAGTGATTTGACCAAGGTTAAGGAGGTACTACACCCCTTAACCACCGCAAATTCCTCACAACCTGGAGCAGTCCATTGGTTTTATGTGAGCCTTCAGGCTGTGTTTCTTGCTGTAAAAAGATTTCAAAACCATCATGCAAACTGCCAACAAATCGCTAGGTCCATTTTAATCTCTGGTTTTATTTATTTAGTGAGTGTGACTATGTTGGTCAGTCCACAGCCTGTGTCTTATTCTATTTCTATTCAAACCTGTAATATAATTCCCTCTATCCCTTTAGGCTCTCCAGCACACTTCCTCCCTTAGCTTTATCTAGAGAGTAATAGTGAGATCGGGTAATTGACTCATATATCTAACAAGCGCAAAAGCCTGAGACAGCTCAGCACCAAATGAAAACAAGAATAAATTTAGCCCTATACCCGAGGCCTCAGATCACATCGGCGCAAAAAAGCAGAGGCAATCATGCTTATGAATAGAAGAAGCTTAAAATACACTTGTTCCCAATGAGGAGACGAAAATTCTCAAAAGTCATGATGAAAGATTCTAATCTGTCATCTGGTGGAAGTCCAAGGTATTTCCAAGTGTTCACCTCTAATTGTCAGATGAAAATAATAGGAAAGTGCTTGTAATCGACCATCAGTAAATGCAGGTAAATTGAACAGGACTGACTGGTCATCCAGTAGAGCCAATCAAGGACCTAGTCACTCTTTTTACTCTAGTTATTAAGGCAGAAAAGAACAAGAAGAAATTTTGCCAGCATCTAGCCAATTGACAACAACCAGATGCATTTCTGTGAGAAAATGTGAAGTGTGATTGCGTGATTGCTATAAAAGCAGTGTTTGGAGACACCCAAACTTTGGTTTTCTGGGCAAAAAAAGTTGTTAAAAAAAAAAAAAAAAAAAAAACACCTCACACTGTGGATTCGAACTTCTGATTCAGGGGCCAGCGTGCTACCACTGCGCCACTCGGGGGCCTGAACCTGCAGGTTCTTACCAAGACATTTCCTGGCAAAGACAGGCTGCGCATTTGTGAGCGCTAGTATTTTGAAGTCTGTTCATGTGTCTGCTGTGTGTTCCGCCCCGCATTTTTTCTCCGCGTACTTGTTTTATTCCTTTGCCATCACCATAGACATCTCCCATATAGACTCATAAGGCGACTCATGCCACTGCTCTCTGTCCCATACATTACAGATGAGACTCGACCACAAAAATTAAAATTTTAAACGATCAATACTCGGCCCCTAATCATCTAATCGATACACTGTGTACAAGTGCAACAGGACTCACACTGCTTTGGAGGAGAAGCGGCTCCAAAAAAATAACTAGATGCATTGCTGTGAGAAAATGCAAAGTGTGATTGCCTGGTTGCTATAAAAAATGTTTGGAGACAACAAAACCCTGGTTTTATGGGCAAAACAATTTTGCTTTTAACAAATAAATCTAGTCACAAGGTGGATTCGAACCGCAAAGTTCTCATTCAGAGGCTGGCGCCTTACCACTGCGGCACCTAGGGAGGCGGGACCACCCAGCCTCTAACCAAACCATATATGTAACATGATCATTTTTAGCTAAACCACAAAAACAGTGACACACATCTTTTTTTAAACAATTGACTTGATATATTAATTGAGCATTAGTGTTTTAAAATATGTTAATGAGTCTGCTGTGTGTTTCGCTCCTCGTTTGAGTATCTCCACTTTTTGTCTTTTTCTGACCTGCTTACCCGTGACATCACAGACTCTCTCTCGGGCACTCATCCTCTCTCTTTTGTTTAAAGGTCCCATGACATGTTGATTTTTTATGCTTTTATATAGGTCTTAGTGGTCCCCTAATACTGTATCTGAAGTTTCTTTCCTAATTCAGTCTTGGTGCAGAGTAACAGCCACTTCGAGCCAGTCCCACAATGAGATTTCCCCAGGACGCACCGTTTCCGTGTCTGTAGCTTTTTAAATGATAAGGAGGAGGAGAGAGGCGGGGCAAGGTGGAGAGAGGCGGGGCAAGGTGGAGAGAGGCGGGGCAAGGTGGAGGGTGGGGGAGGAGCCAGCTTGCCGTGCTATGCGCTGTTTACAGTGTATAGCAATGGCTCGTAGACTAACAGCAACAAAGAAGTACAACATTCGAGTTAATGTGTGTATTCACACACATACCTGATGCTATCTACCTTTACATTTGCGACAGTAGTCTGCTAACTGGG
>JBBIGA010099319.1:0-11009 GCA_037576975.1 Alestes dentex | reverse complement strand
ATATATATATATATATATATATATATATATATATATATATATATTTGAAGCAGGGCTGTATTTGGGTCTGGGTTCTCAGCTTGTTTCCCAAACACCCACCCACATTACAACACAGAAACTGATGAAAGGTTTTTACCTTTTCTCTTTATCGGATCATCTCTCATCAATCCCTTTTTATTCCTTTTTTTTTTGAAGAATGTTAAGTGGGCTTGTTGTACACCAACAATTGTGTTTGTGGCTGGAAGCAGTTCTTTAATACAATAAGCTGTATTCTTCTGCAATTGCCGGGTCAGATTCATTAATCATGGAGCCGTCGGTGCCTTTGAAAGGGCCGGCCAGGCCATTACTCCAGGCCAGTCTGGGGTTGAACCGGGGCGACATGGAAACGCTTTGAATGTCGTTTGTTCATCCAGACGCACTAATGGCCAGATCCCCCCCCCCACCCTCCTCTTCCTCCCACCCCCAGCTTTAATTTGAACAAATGAGACCTGAGCTACAGTACAGGGCGGCGAGGATGAGGATGGAAACCTGACTGAAAGCGTTTACCTGAGGACTCCTCAGGGAATGCAAAGCATCTGCTCTGCCCAGACATTCAACCCTGGAAAGGAGCTTCACTGAAACCTCCCACATCGTGGGTTCAGCCTGGCTTTCTTTGCATTCAGTGGTCAAAAGAGATCACCATTTACAAGCTGTGTTTCTTTACTCTCTTCACTTTCCTTTAATGCCTTTAAGTCAATTTTGAGAAAATCACCTTTGGATTCCTTTAATAGACTCTCAATCTCTCTCTCTCACTCTCTGTCTTTCTCTCGCTCGCTATCTCTATCTCTCTCTCGCGAGAGCGAGACAGAGAGAGCGAGAGAGAGAGCGAGAGAGAGATAGAGAGAGCGAGAGAGATTCTCGCTCTCGCTCTCTCTCTGTATCTCTCTCTGTCATCCTTTCTGAATTTCTTTAACTCTCGCTCTTTAGCTTTCTCTGTCTCTCTTGCTCTCTATCTTTCATTCTTACACCTTTTCATTTCCTCTCTGTCTCTCCCACTGTCTCACCTTTTATCTCTTTTATTTTCTCTCTTTCTCCCAGTCTCTCTATCTTACTCTCTCACTTACACATCCTTTCATCCCCTCTCTTTCTCTTCCACAGTCTCACCCTTTTATGTCTCTCTCTCTCTCTTCTATCTTACCTTTTTATCTCTCTTATATTTTCTCTCTCTCTCCCCGTCTCTTGCCCTTTCTTTCTCTCTCTTTTTTGTTCTCTCTCTCTCTCTCTCGCTTTCTCTCGCTCTCTCTCTCTCTCTCTCTCTCTCTCACTTTCTCTCGCTCGCTCTCTCTCTCTCTCTCTCTCTCTCGTGCCCTTTCGGTCAGCCTTTGTCTCTCCCTTTCTCTCTCTCTCTCGCTCCCTTTTTCTGTACCTCACTCTCTGTCTCTTTCTTTGTGAAGTGTTGTCTCTCATTTGCCCTTTTTTCCCTCTCTCTCTTTCTCTCTCTCTCTCTCTATCTCTCACTCTCTGTGTCTGGGTCTCTGTGACAGCTCAGACAGAACCTCTGGAGTGAAATATTATCTCCTCCGTTGCCCTTCTCCCCCTTAATTTATTCCCATTTAAGGACTTGCTCACCCAACTGTTCCCTTTCTGTCATTCCCTCCTAAAACGTGTTTAATCAGGGCTGTATTTGGGAATCGCAGGGAAAGGCAAGACGCTCCGATGAAGAGGAGGGAAGCAGAGGCTGTTTGTTCGGGATAGACTTCAAGGAGAGGAAAGGATCACTGAAACACAGCTTTTACGTTGCCCTGTGTGTGTGTGTGTGTGTGTGTGTGTGTGTGTGTGTGGATGATTGATTGGGACTCTCTAGGCCTACAGTTGACCAGTCCATGCTTCACTTACAAATGCATTCTTTCCTAGCAACCGCTGCTAGGTTGGACAAGCTTTACAGTACGCTGGCAATATTCCCATTCAAGTAGCACAGCTCCGCTTTTAACATAATCCCTACACCTCTCAGCTCCAGGGGTTTATTTTGAATGTGTGTGAAAGGTCACACCGTCGCACTGCTTGTTTAGACTCTCAGTGAGTTTCCATATTAAAACGCCACACTGTCAAGGTGGACTGTGTCACTGTGGCTGATTGAAAGTAACTTGAAAGCAACTGCAATGACATCATGCACAGGTTAGCATTAGCCTCAGTGCTTACCAATCTACCAACCCAGCTCCCAGAACCTCCAGGCCATGGATGCTTGTGGCTTCGCTGGGGACTGAACTCATGATCTCCTGACTATAAGGCCATTTTTTCTCTGGTTTTGTCCAATCTAACTACAGTAACATATGTCAGAATGAAGCATGGATAGATAGATAGTTCTGAAAGCAAAGGTCAGTGTGGTGCTTTTTTTTGACCAGCAGGCCTATTTAACTCTCTTAATCCCATTTTGATGCTGAGTATGATATTCAGGCTGCTCTTTGCTCTTCATTATCACTATCAGCATGTTAATGATGATGGTTAGGGTGTGATTACAGCTTTCGTGGTGCCTCACAGACCTGTTTAGTCATATTAATTTTACAACCAATATAATGCCTCAAAAAGTCACCCATAATGCACCACTAACGACCAGTGATTAATTACATATTGTGCAATGCACCATATATATCATACTTTGAAATTTTGTCATGCATATAATGGAAATAATAACGTTAGCATTTTCAGTATTGAACATACTTGGCAAACCTGAAGGTATATGTGTGTATATACGCTAGTGTGTGTTCATGTATGCAAAGGTGTATGTGTGTGCACACTAGTGTGTATGTACGCTAGTGTGTGTGTGTGTGTGTGTATGTATTAGGGATTGCATTTTGTTAGCAGTTTCTCCAGCAGCAGATTGTGTATTTTGATTTGTGGGATGTGTCCTGCTGGATGTTTAAGTGTAAGTAATCAGGATATCCGTGTTTGCTGACTACTGCACCACTTGAGTTTGTCTTGGTTGAGCTAGGTCAGCGAGCAGGTGGTCAAATAGTGCTTTTCTATTAAAGCAGGTGGTCTGGAGCCTCTACTTCAGTGTGCTTTTACATAGCTTGCAGTGCAGTTGGTTTCATTTTCTGTAGTTTTCCAAACCACTAAAGTATTCTGGGTTTTATATTTGACAGAAAAGCTGTTTCCTGAACTTAACTCCTGGGGATACACTACTGTTTTTTCTGCTGCTGTATTTTAGGCTTTGACCTTCACCAGTTGACTGCTGCCCACAGCGCCCACTAGTGGATGTAATAGTAGACTTGTTGACTAATTTATGTAACACTTTGTGCAGGGGAGGGGGGGCAATCTGGTCAGTGTCCAGCATAGTTTGGTAGTTTCCCTCCTCAAACACATTCAGTAAACCTGGCAATGAACAGGTGAGTTAAACCAGCTGTGTTTGAGCAAGGAAATCACAAACTGCTGAATACCAACCTTCCAGGACCAGAATTGGGCATCCCTGCTCTAGTGTATATGTTTGCTAGAGTGTATACACGTATGTGTGTGCTATTTGCATGAATGTGTGCTGCAGTGTGTGTGTGTGCGTGTGTGTGCATATATGCTAGTGTGCATGTATATGTATGTTTGGTAGCTGATTGTCGCATGCTAAACTCTTTGGTGTGTGTGTGTGTGTGTGTGTGTGTGTGTGGTCTGCAGCCTGTGGTGCAGTAGAGGATGTGGTATTGGAGAGAAGTGCTGATCTACATGCTTGAGTGGAATGCAAACAGTGGCCACTGCGTTTGAGAAGCAAAAATAAAGAAATAAAGGCTCCTCTCTTCCACTCTAACCTGCTTCCACTGTTGCAGGCCTGACGCGCGACGCTGCCCATTTCACTGCCCATTTACCGCGCATGTGGCGTGACTGGAGGAATTTGAGCTCGTGTGAGAAGTGCGTGTGGAATAACTCGGCCGGCTGGTGGGTTTGGCCAGCATTTTGTTGCATCATATTGAAGCTTTTTGGACGAAATAAAGAAACACAAGGTGGTGGTGGAGCCTAGTGGGTAGGATACTTGCCTCTGGACCAAGAGGTCATGGGTTTGAATCCTACCTTCAGCAGAACCACCACTGGGTTCCTGAGCAAGACCCTTAACCCCAAGTGGCTCCAGGGAGACTGCCCCCTGTACTTAGGGAATGGAAGTAAATGCTAAATGCCGTAAATGTAAAAGGGGAAATGCTGCTGATTTGCTACCTGGGACCTTCCAGCTGCCACCATCTCATGCTGTTTGCTTAAAAAACTGATCTACAGTTGTGACCAACTGACCTATTCAATATCCGCTCAATCACTTCCGTAGCCACTGGTGTGAAGTTGTGTGCACGCATACATGTGGACAAGTTAACTAGTGATGGGCATTCTGGCTCTTTTCAGCGTCGCAGATCCGTTGGCTCGGCTTCCCATCAGAGTCAACTCTTTTGACTCATAATGGCTCTTCTCTCGGTTTCCTTTCTCAATTTTTTGTCCAAAACTAATCAAATTTGTGACACTCTCCATCATCATTTAAAATAAAACTTTAGTATCCCTTCTAAATAGCCGATGAACCAAAAATAATTTATTATTGTTATGAAATGACATTTGAAATAATAGTGAAACTCTCTAGATGGTATAACGGGAGTAAAACAAAACATTAAGCTGGCCAAACTTTTGTGAGTCTCACTTATGGCCAGTTTTGCTATGGGCAGTTATTTTATAGCTCATGTGAGCATCAGGCTGAAAAATAAACCTTTCATTACAGAAAAACCTTCAGTCTGTTGGATACAACTAAAGTGCCATGTGCAGTAAAAGCTGCGTATAACAGAAAGAGGCAAAAGTTAAAACGATGGGCTAGCATGTAGCGTTTGAGATAATCTATAGGACGGTTTAGCTCAGAATGTCCACTTCACATTCCTTCACATACATGCTAGCCGAATGTTTCAGGCTGGTTTGTCTCCTTCCTTTTGTCTCCTAATTTTTTAAGTTCTGTCCTTCAGACTGAGGGTTCTTCTGTAATGAAACACTCGTTATTTTAAACCTAACAGTTTATAGACTCAAAACTCAATTTGGACTTCCACCACAGAGACTCGAGTCTCAAGATTCACATGGAGCAACCTGTGAACATCTCAGGGGATTTACAGAACATTGGCAAAAAAACATTTAACCCAATGCAAAATTGCACCAAACACTTAGTATCATCAAAATACCAACATCTATGCTTAGTGTGTCCACCATGGGATTTAGATCCTTTAGTTACGCAGCCCCCCCCCCCCCCCGTCTCTGGAACTCACTTCCTCTAGAAATCCGTAACATTGACTCTCTCCCAGCCTTCATCACGTCTTAAAACTCACCTCTTCAAACTTGCCTATTCTCTCTGACCTTGTCCTTTGACTGCGCTCTTTTTTTAGCTGTACATTCTTGCGATCTTATATATGCTATGTTTTTATTTATTTATTTTCCTCTGGCCTTGATTCTAGACTACACTCATTTTTCGTCTTACACTTTTGTGATTTTATACATGCCATGTTCTCTCATTTATATTCATTTATTGTTTTTCTATTTGTCTTCCTTTGCTTTTTTTCTGTTTTACTTGTATGTTAAGGTATGTTACTTGTATTGAAAGGTCACACTCTTAAGATAGATTGGATATGGTGTTGTTCTCATCTCGTTTTCGTAAAGTACTGCTGAGAGTACACTGCTGTATTTTAGGCTTTGACCTTGACTAGTTGACGGCAGCCCCCAGCGCCGAGTCTAAATTCTCCAGCCGATACACCTGTACCAGCTACACACACGTTAGCATTTCACTGCTGTGCTAAGAGTAGTCCACCGCCCAGATAATATCAGGTCCACAGTGGTCCTGTGGTCAGAAACCGACCAACGATGTGGGGTAGTGTTGGGCCGATAAATTGTGCAGGAACAGATGGGCTACAGTCTGTAATTGTACACCGTATGCAGTGGAGCTATAAGGTTGATGGAGCTCATAAAGTAGCCAGTGAGTGTATATCTTCTCCTGAAAGTGCACAGTGAGATTGCCGGCTGCTTTTGTGGAGAGGGGAAAAAAAATGAACAAGATTTATCGAAATAAAGCCAGTTTTAGCAGAAAGCGTCTTTCTGGCAGCTTTCAGCATCTCTGAAACTATCCAGTGACTGGACGCTGACAGTAAAGTAGTCAAGCCTTCTGCCTGAGAGGGATTATTAAATTATAAGCTCAGATTTCACACCCGCTGACATGCTGTGATTAGATGAGAGTTCTGCACCACTTCAATGTGCAGTAAAACCGACATCCAGTTTGTCCGAATATGCTTGAAATACTGAGGCCCATCAGTGGTGGAGGGAGGAACCTGCTGGAAAGTCCAGCACTTTAAAGTCAAAGGCTTTGTAGGGTGAACCTGACATTTCTGAGTTCAAGACGGTATCATGGGAGTAAAATAAACTAGATGCATTTCAGCGAGAAAATGCTATGTGTGATAGTGTGGTTGGTATAAAACCAGTGTTTGGAGACACACAAAGATTGGTTTTATGGGAAAAAATATATATACTTGCAACATGATTCAAACTGGCGATCTTCTAATTCTCTTCGTTCAGTGCCCGGAGCTCTACCCTGTCTCTTACCAAGCCATTTATGGGTAAGGACGGCTGAATGCGTGGCCACATTCACGAGCTGATTATTTTACATGTAACCACAACAAACAGAACAGTCTTTTTTATTAATTACCTGAGCTTTAGTGTCTTGAATTCTGTTTATGAGTCTGCTGTGTGTTTTGCTCCTTGTTTGTTTCTCCGTATTTTTTCCCTTTACAGGCCACCTTACCCGTAATATCACAGACTCTCTCTCCGACACAACTCTCTGGAGCTAACTCAACCACAAAAATTTTCAATACCAGTGATGAACCAATCAATATTAACAAATGTTTTTACGCTGGAGCCATGCCAATATTTCCAAAACTAGGAGGAGAATAATAAGAGGCACCAAATAATGCTTTTTCCAGCTAGAAAAAGCAAAAAATAATAAAAATAAAAAGGTAAGAAGCAGTGTAAGAAGCATTTTTAAAATCACATTAAAAATGAGGTCGCCAACCCTGACTGAGAGGCTCTGGTGGTCAGTTTTGCTATGGTCATGTTGCAGTGCAGTTATTTTACAGCTCGTATCGGTATCGGGCTGAAAAATATATCATTCATTACAGAAATAGCTTTAGTCTGATGGACACAGCTGAAGTGCTATGTGCAATAAAAGCTGTGTGTTGAAAGGAAAGAAGCAAAACTAGCATGTAATGCAATTTCGAAATTGCTCATTTAGCTGCAGGTTTAGTTACCACCACTTTCTCATTACAAACTCCAAGGCTTTGTTGGGGGAGCCTGTCGTTTCTGAGTGAAGGCCGAGAGTGAGGAAGCCGCCCCGAGCGCTGATACGATATATTCCACAGTTTTGCACGGAGTTCGCACCCCTGGATAAAAGCATGTCTGGCAATGATCAGGTGGGCCCGGCCAGCGCAGCTCCAGGTGTGTTTTATTGCGCCGCTGATTTAGGGCGGCCGATCCCTCTCCGAGACACCTCATCATTACTGACAGGTAGACCTGGCACATGAAACACCTCTAATGGCTGGGGCCGAGCGGGTAGTGGACAGTGAAAGAACGCAGGGCTCTCTCCTTGCGCTGCTTTCATATGGAGGCGTACGTGACAATCCGACATCCAGAAAAAAGGCTCCTGGTGACAGTTTTGCTTGCTTGCTGAGCCACTTCATTAGAAACTCACAGAACAGCCTGTGGATTTTCAAGCTGCTTGAATTGTGATGCCTGATGATTCCCATATTGTCTTGTATCAGAATGTGGCAAGCTGGTTGTATTCCACTGTGTTGGTTCAGCTCCTAGTTGAGGATGCATCAGTAGTATTTTTTTTTTTATAGTGACAGTTTTTTTTAATTATACTGTTATACTGTATAATTTTTATAAATTATGCTGGTTCTATTTTCTTCTCTTGTTCTGTCCACTTTGGTTCTGCAACAATGCAAATTTCCCACCCCAGGAAATAATAAAGAGTTCCCTTATCTTATCTTAATCGACTAGTAAACTAACAGTTCCACTGGTCAGTGGCCAGCAGTCGACTAATCCAAGTCAAGGCCTCAAAAACAGTATTTTCTTCCAAATATAAATCCAAAGCACACAACTGGTCTGGAAATACTACACATGATTATGCCAATTCCAATGCAAGCTACATTACCACTAAAGGGCTTTTGCACACCACAGATTTTTTACTACTTCTCCATTTATTTCATAAACAGCTATACTGTATTCGCGAACAACTATAAATGAAAATATGTAAAATAATACCAGTCTCCTTTATAAGATGAAAGAATCTGTAATGCATGCATGACTCATATTAACTGGTTGTGTGGTGATGCAGAGTCAAATTCTAGACTGTCCTTTAACTTCAAATGCACTCGTTAACTCGTTTAATCCCATTGGCTGCCACTTAATTAAGCTAAAATAAGATAAAATAAACCTTTAGTAGATCCACAAATGGGAAATTTGCATTGCCATGGCGGAAAGTGGACAAAACAAAGGTAAGAGCAGCAAAATTGCTTGGACAAATTGCAGCAAAATTGCTTGAAAAATATCTAACACTTGTCTGGCGATGTGCATTAGAATTATATGTATATTAGGTGGCTTTTGATAGGACAACAGTGACGAACACAACTATGACATTTTCTGGTTAATAAAGGCACTCACATGTTGTACATTTATTTATCAGCCAAGAATATTGAGTGTACGTTTAGTAAATATTAAGTGAGTAACATGCAAACATAAAAAATCTCTACATTTTGCAGAAACTTTTGATTAGTAGTGTATGAAAGACCACACTGAAATCCTGAAGCAGGCTGGGTGGGTTTTTAAAGGCTGATGTGGGTTTTATATTCAGATCTTCTCAGGATATCTCCACTCAGCTGCAGATTTGGTGGCATCACACTTCTGCAGGTTGGGTGGGTTTTTAAAACTGCCTGTTTTAACAGGAAAGCACTATTTGACTAACTGCAAACCCATCTATCTGTAACTCATTCAGTGTCTCTACCTGGCTCCGGATCCGCCTCGTCCTCGGCTGTACCTCCGCCTCGCCCAAGTGTTAACACCTGTGGCTCGTTTTCTCCCTCATCAAGGACTGCATTTATACTCTTCACCTTTCAGCCTCTTCCCCTGCAGTGCCTGTGTGCTCTTACTCTGCTGGCATTTTGTTTCTTGTCTGTTTTTTACTCTCTGGGTGCAATTAAGTTACCTGTTAGCCTGTGGCTAGTGCTTTGCTTTGGTGCTAATGTATTCTGCCTAGCCATGACCTAGCATGTCTTTGCTATTCTTAGCCGGTTGCCTACTGCCTCCTGTTTGAGTCCTAGCTTTTTACTTAACAGTAAAAGGGAACATTTTGAAATTTTAGAGGATTTTGGGATGTAGTGTACATCAGCTGGTCTGTGTAACAGTGTCTGAGCAGAAGACTAAAGGAAACACAACAAAAACTGTTCTGCAGTGCATCTCTCAGATTTATGGCATTTAGCTCACGCTCTTATCCAGAGCGATGTACATCAGTGCTTAAGTGGTCCACATCTGTTCCTTAAACCTGTAAAGCTAAACTTAAATCATCATCCACTATTCAAGTTACTGCAGCCTAAGTACACCTAAACAACAACATCTTGGGTGTAGTGGCATTGAACATTTTTTGTCAAATAATTAATATTTTTACAATTAAAAAAAAAAAAGTACAAATCAATACCTTTCTTACTGTTCTACTCTTGTTCCTCACTTGTTTTGGGATTTCAGACATAAAAAAGCAAAAAGAACCTAAAACAACTCAGTTAAGCTTGTCAGTGCTTTGGCTAGTAAGTTCTAGTAGGGGGTATGGTTAAAAATGTGTATATATAACATATGTACATGTTAATATGTTTCAAAATTGTATGTTTGTGTATACTCTTGGCATTTTCTTATACGTGGTATCAAAAATTCTGTACATTTTATACCTTCTCCCAGAACACTGGTACCATCAGAACTTCTGTCTACTCTTACATTGTGTGGACAGTTTAATTGAACTGGTTAAACTAGTCCAAATTCCTTATATTAAAAGTTAAGAGCCGAGCTGAAAGATCTACCTGCCTGTCTATAGTATAGTTCTCCTCTATACGTCCCGATCATGTGGGCTCACTGCTCTTCCAGTGGTGGCAGGTATGCGCCTGAGGGCTGTGGGACCTTCTGGAGCTCCTAAAGTTCTGCTTTAATCATTGAGCTCCAGCATCCAGGCCGTCAGCACCACTCTCTCTGGAGCTCCTCAGCTTGGCCCCATGGGCGCCTACAGGCTCGCACGAGAACGGCTCTGGTGCAGGAGAAGAAGAGACACCGCTAAAGATGCTTAAACACAACCAGCTGGAAGCTGGGGAGACTGGGTTCGAGGAGAGAACAGACAGAGGCTGATCTGGGTTTTCTGTTCAGATCTTCTCAGGATATCTCCACTCAGCTGCTGGTTTTGTGACATGTTTGTGTGATGTTCCACAAATTTCTATGATTTTCTTTGTAAGAGCGTGATACCAAAGACTTCCTCAGCAGTCCTCCTCGTATGGATGCAGTCATAACGTTACGAAAATAGAATTTTGGCTGAAATATTGCTTGGTGCTCAGGCTACTGTATAAAATTTCATCTGTTTGGACCAGTTATAGCAAGATCTGTAATGGTTTTCTGTTAATGTGCCAAGAATCTTTCTAGGGCCCATAGTTTCTTTTTTTTCTCCCTCCACAAAGTCCACGTGTGATTTTTGTTTATGGTTTTTATGCACCATAATTCTGTTCTGATTGCCTGCTCTGTATTGCGCCTTGTTTCGAAAGCAGGCTCAAAACCTCCTTATAACTTGAACATGAATGGATGAGGCCAAGCTCTTATAGGCTTATTAGGCTTGCATGCAACTCTGGGAAAAAAATATGAGACCACTGCAAAAATGTCCAGTTTCTCAGCTGCAAGTACTGAACTGAACAGCTTTGCCTTAGTTTTTAAGAACTGCTGACAATATTTCTCCTCATTTCCAAATA